>CAMXCT020001196.1:126016-168516 GCA_947184155.2 Cladocopium goreaui | reverse complement strand
AGAAGACTTTGGAATATGAAGCATCGTGGAAGGGCAAGCTGCAAGGACTCAGCCTGTTTGAATATTTTGAACAAAGCCTATTGAATGTACATATTGCAACATGAATATTTCATTTTTTGAATTTATTGAATCTGTTGAGCTCCCTTGGGATTCTGGAAAGGTCACCACTCTATCAAACAGGACTACCCATCCTATTTTCCACTGCGCAGATCAATTGGTTTTTGATGTTATCGTGGGGCAGGACTTAGCGATAAAGGCGTTGGAAGCAAAATCCTGACCACGGATCCACAGTACAACTTGAAGCTCAACAACGAAGGTGCTTTGAATCTTTTCTGCGTGTCTTCCCTGATTTTGTTTTCATTTACTTGTCAAAACGGAGATGACAAGTAGGCGGCTGAATCTATACACCCGTGCCTCCAGTGGGAAGACATCCGTAAAACGGAAACAGGCTTGAAGCCGAAAAATATCACACTGTGATGTTGAAACTGATCCACAGCAGGCTTCGATGCCAAGATTCGCGCGCCTGCGAAGTTGGGAACCTTGGCGCAGGTTGATCCACAACCGTTGCCACAACCCTGATTTGGATTCATTTGGTTGATCGCTGGCCATGAAAGTCTTAAATCTATCCTGCTGAGTTTGATGAGTTTTGACATGTTTTGATATACCATGTTTGATGAATCCACAAACCTTGGGAGATGTCAGATTTGAGACTTAACTCGGTGGTGAGGCACTGCTTTCGGAGCTGAAGGATCTGTGTCCATGGATGGAGACAAGGACCTGTCAGGCAACCCCTTCAGGGCATGTGCAGTCCTCAAGCAATACCACGCTGGGATGTGGGTCTGGGATATGGGTACCGGGTACGGTATGTGTATATGCATATAATATGGGACATGCATGTATGTATATATCTCGATGATATGCAAGCTAGGGATAGCTGTGATTCAGAGAAACCTACAGAGCCATGACACCGCTATGCCTGCATGAAATTGGTTATCTCTAAAATGTCATGGATTTGGATGAGCTACCATCAGCTACCTCAACTACCAGTGGCCAGCGGCAGCGCTGCGGAGGTTTTGTGGAATGGAACGGTAAGCGTGAGGTGGTCAAAGGCATGGACTTCTCCATTGATGCTAAGGCCACAGCGCAGGCGCGGAGTCTTCTAAGGTGAAGTTGTTGCATGTTGTCTTGAAAATGATGTGTACATTTATATATATATATATATATATATATTACTATTATTCTTATTCTTATTCTTATTCTTCTTATTTTTTTTATATTATTATTATTTTTTTAAATTATTATTATTATTATTATTATTTATTATTATTATTATTATTGATGAAGCCCTAGTGCTCCACCAGGCCCAGCCACCTAAAATTCCCAGTCTTCTTCGGATCCAGGCCTCCGCAGCTGCTCGTTCTTCTAGTTTTTCGCTTTGCTTTGCAGCCCTATCTGGCGGGCATAGTTTGGCCACGGGCCCTTGAAGAAAAAAACAGCTACGCATCAGGTTGAGTTCAGCACCTGACAGGCTAAAGGATTTGAAATGTGCAAATGCAAAAATGAAAGGTAAGGTGGTGCCACAACAGCACTCCCCCTTGAAAGATCCGCTTTGGACCTTTCACCTTTCAGCCAGGCTCAAGCTGTTGAATTTTTGGTTTCTAAACATGCCGTGCACAGTTGCAGATGATTCGATCCCAGTGCTGTAGGGCATCTCATATCTGAATGTGCAGCACTTCCGTACGCTCTCAGAAACAGGGTGGCACCAAGAGCAGGAACTGATCCATTTTGATAGGCAGAGCGTCGGCATCGACTGCACCATTTTGATTCTTTCACCAGACCAGTGTTCACCGAAGCCAAATGTCGACAGCTTCGGCTCAAACGATAAACTCCGCCAAAACGTGTTGAAAACACCTGAAATGGTAAATCTGGAAATTCTTCATCCGGCAGATGATCGATGGGACCCAAAATCGGATCACCTGGTGCAACAGCATTCAGCTCCATTCGGATCTCTCTTTCCTCTCTTTCGATTTCATCCCAGCTTCCAAAGATGTCCTCTTCAACGGTGGGCATGTTTGAGCCCTGTGATCTTGATTTCGGCTGTTGAACCCTTGGTGATGGTGTCACATTTGGCAAGTGACCCATCTTTGGAAATCTGTTCACCTTTGGTATTCCTTTTGGTCGCGGAGCAGTTTTCACTTGAACCTGTGGTGGCTGAGAAGAGGACGAAGAAGTTGATGGTGAGGCAGTTAAGGGGGCAGCAACAACGGAGCGCTCGCCATGGCTTGAAACTACGCTTCCTTTCGAAGTCTTTCCTCCTCGCTTCGCTTCTCCAGGGAGACTTCCGGGTGATGGAACTTGGCGCCTTTGAGCGGTAGCTCTCACCAACTGCACTCCTACCTTCCAGATCTGATGTGCAAAGAGTGTGGCCAAAACCACAAAAAAGGTATAGCAAGCGACCGTCGTTTCAAAGCTGATTTTTTCTTCATCCTCCTTAAGTTTCTCATGTTCAACCGCTTTCGCTGAAGAAATGGCAGCAGCCAGAGTGATGAGCTTGATGATCTGGGCTGCTTCAGCTACTTTCATCCCTTCGCTTTTCTCTTGATCTTCGCCTTCTTCTCTGAGCCTCCTTTCTTTCTCAAAACCTCCTTCTTTCTTTTCTTCCTCCTTTTCTTCTCCTTCTTTCAAACTTCCCATGCTCATGAGATTTTTCAGCTTTTCCAATCTTGGGGCGCTCAAGGCTTTCGTCCCCAAGTCTGCGATCATTGACTCGCCAGCAACATGTTGGATCAGCCAATCGCCACGGCTGATGCTCTGCCTGGCAAATGAGGAACGAAGCCTGAGGTGCCTCGTCCTCCAGCTGCCGCCATCGCAGGTCAGAATGGCTTCAGCTGCTTGGCTGTCGGTGTAGGCCACTTTGATGACCACCTCGTAGAGCTCTTGGACTATGACAGCTATTGATTCGCCAGCAGTCATCGCTTCTATGACTTCTGTCATCTCTGATTCAGCTGTTGAAAGTGTGACCAGACTCTGTCGGCCAGCTCGCCAAAAAATCGGCGACCCTTCCAGCAAAATCAAAAAGCTTCCATGCCTTTTTGAGCCTTCAGGAGAAAATGAGGCATCTGAGTATGCCTGCAGGACGATCTCATCTTTGAAGTCCACCTGGTAGCGGAGTCCCTCATCTTGAGTTCTTTTGAGATAGCCCTTCATTTGATCTCCTAGCTCCATGACTTTGACGGGATTCTTCAGGACGTTTGATCCCATCCGACTCACACCATACATGAATGAGGTCAGGGCGTGAGCGGGTGAGAAGCCAAAGTACTTCTCCAACACATTTTTGAGCTCCTCGCACTTCTTCCAGCGTAGGTGTAGACGCTGGTGCTTCAATGTGAGCTTGGTCACGGGTAACAGGGATCTTTCTTTTTTTCAGTTTTTCTTCACTTTTCTCTATCAAGTCTTTGATATATGACCTCTGGGTCACATACCACTCCTCCCTTTCTCCATCCTCAGCTTTTCTTTTTGATTTTCTTTTTGACACTTCCATCCCAAGAAACGAATGGGATGCTCGGAGACATACTCTGACGTTGATGTCTTCCAAGTTTCTTGAAACTTCTCCTTGATGGCCTCCAGGATGGAGTGGGATGAGCAGATGAAGATGTCATCCACGTAGGTCATAACCATTCCCCATAGGACTTGGCTTTCATCGAAAATTTCCAGCACTCTCCAAAGGTTTGGTTCTGATTGAAGAGCTCGTAGATGGAACTTTATTTTTCCTCCTCTTGAATCTTCTGCTTCGATTTGAAAGCTTTCCATAGTTTCATCACGGCACGTACCCCACAATCTTGGAGAACGGCGGAGCCCATACACAGCTCTTTGAGGCACTAAGAAATCATCCGGTGCCATGTAGCCCTTCTCGGTGAAAAGTGCAGGTGGCCTCACAATCAGGACAGCTTCTTGGTCGTTCTGATCCATCAACGCGTTGAGGAATGCAGTCTTGATGTCGATGACTGCACCAGCCCATTGATGACGGGCTGCTGCCCAAATGGACAGCCGAAAGGCTGCGGCATCAGCACCGCTTGAAAAGGTCTGTTCAGAATCCTTTTTGGACTCATAGTTTCCGCAAATCACCCAACGTGTTTTGTGCTTGCCGCCATTGGGGCCAGCTTTGATCGTGAAGACCAATTTTGAGGGTATGATATCCGCAGTGCGGCCTTCTTGAGCAGCCTTCTTTTGAATCTCCTCCAATTCTTTTCTTGTGATCTTTTTCAGAGCTTCTTTCTCCTCCAAAAGACTTTGAACTTCGGCATCGATGGCTTCAAGCCAACTTTTCCAACTTTTGGCAACCTCTCTTGTTGAGATTACTTTCGTTTGGAGAATCTCATCCTCCTCACTTGGTTCTTCCTTCATTCTTTTCATTTTCGCTACCCATTTGAGTTCTTCCACTGCTATTTCAGGGTCGTCTTCGACCATGTGTTTCATTTCTTCTTCTATCATTCTGCACAGCCTCTGTCTCAGCTGCTGAACCTTTTCTTCTTCTTTCTCCTCATCTTTCAAATCTTTCTCCTCAACTTCAATTTTTCTTACTGATGCCTTCTCTCGCCAGCGACTTCCTTTTCGATTGCGACCCACTTCTGGTCGGTGATTGGCTCTTTGGCTTTCCGAAGAACGTATTTGGTGACTCTTGGTCGTTCTTCTTCAGCTTGAACCCAATGTCCATGTTCTTTAGGAGCAGGAAACAGGTACTTGACAGTCTCCACGGTGGGCTCGAAGACACCCTGTCTCCATGTGCGACGCCTCACAAGGACGTCCTGCATGAAAGGTGGAAAGCTTGGAGCATCGCCAAGCCGCCAGCTTCTGTTCAAGGCATCGGCATAGCGAGCCGCTAATGGCCAACATTCGCTGCCCACATCGGCTTGTTTGAGCAGCCGACGTATTTGTGTTTTGAAGCTCTTCACTGCCACCCAGAGCTTCCAAAAGTCCTTAATTAAGGTAGCTACCTTACTTAAGTGATCTGGAGGCTTGCCAAAAATCATGGTTTTGGAGACCTTACTTAAGTGATCTGGAATTTTGGCCAGATCACTTAATTAAGGTCTCTGGATCTTTTGCTTTTTCATTGATATTTTTTGATGACACATTGATAAAATCATGTTTGCTGTATCTTGATCTCCTTTGAGGAGATCATTGGCTCAAACCAAGTTTTCTGTGCCTTGCATGCCCAGAAGGTTGGCAACCACACAGGTGCTTCTGGCTTGTTTTGTTTTTCTGCGGGCTTGCAAGTTGAAGCTGCACCTTTGTCATCATAAGGGGGAAAAGAGATGTAAGGGGTTCAAAAATATGTAAAAGTGATAGCCAAGGAGTATAATATATTGGGGAATATCAGGGGTGTAACAAGTGGTAACCAACAAAGGGGTGGACATATGTTTTTTTTACTCCACTCATATGTGTGTTGTTCTGTTACCAATCATGTCAACCAACAAACAAACAACCTCAAAGACATATATGGACAGATGTACTCCTCAGAGGAGTGATGTTTTAATATATTGAAACATGTATTGATATAAAAATGTTTTCCCTTTCATTCCTTCCCTCATATTTGTGGTTGTTTCCTTCTATCCAGCAGCCATGCCAGGTGCAGCCCCATGCCACTATGTGCAACATCTCCTCAGAGGAGATGTCTGGATTCCCAATGGGTTCTGGTGGACAGGGTAGGTTGAGTTTGCATGTTTCATGTTGCAGTGTCTCATTTTTTCAGTTGTCTATGTCTAATGTATTAGAATTGAAGGTATCAGAAACAAGTACTTGGTTGGAAGAGGTTGGATTGTGTAGCATTCTTGTTGAACTATGTGGAAACTGTGCGGCTCTTTCTGGCTCCAGCCAAGCAGGTGTTAAATGCCAACACTGGTGGCTTTGGGAAAGATGCTTAGGGAAGGATTCGACCAAGTGCTCCAGCTGAGATCTATGAGAGGAAGAATGCCTTCGTGGAAGAGACTGAGGCCAGGTCTTTCTTTTTCGAAACAAAGTCTCATGTTTCAAGGTGTGTTTGTACACTCCTCAGTGATGTTTACCTTGTTTGGTCCACATACATTCATTTGTGATCAGAAGCACTCCTCAGAGGAGTGATGCTCAGTGTTTTTTGCTCACATATACATTCATTTGTGTTAAGAAACACTCCTCAGAGCTTCCCATTTAAGAAGCCCTCCTTAGAGGAGGCTTTGCATGCCAGGTACAAGTCGACAAAGAAGATGGCACAGCTCGTGTACCAGCAGAAGTCCGTGATGAGGAGCCTGCAGGAAATGAAGGTGGAGGAAATGCACCTGCTGGAGGAAATGGTACAGGAGGTGAGGGGGGAGGAAATGACACAGGAGGTGAGGGGGGAGGAAATGGTGCAGGAGGTGAGGGGGGAGGAAATGGTGCAGGAGGTGAGAATGGAGGAGGTGAGGGGGGAGGAAATGGTGCAGGAGGTGAGGGGGGAGAAGGAGATGGAGGAGATGGAGATGGAGGAGGTGGAAAAGATGATCCTCAGGATGAAGACAAAGAGGAAGACAAGGAATTTGACGAGGAGAAGGAAAAGGAGAAGGAAAAGAAGAAACAACAGGAGATGCTCCAAAAAGAATTGTATAGGAAGCACATGATGGATGAGCAGGAGAGGAGAAAGAAAGAGTTGCTGGAGCAAGTCCTGGCAAGACAGGCTGCAGCAAAAGAGGCAAAGCGATATACCCTGCAAGAAGCAGAGCAAATAGATGCAGATTTGCGTGCAGCAGAAGCAGCTGCTGAGGCTGAGGCTGCAGAGGCACTAGCAGCTGCAGAAGCTGCAGAAATGGCTGATGCATCAGGAGATCCAAAAGCTGAGAAAGTCCAACAGCCACTGATGCAGGTGAAAATCGAAGAGGAAGAAATCGAGCAATTGCAGGAGCTGAGCAGCCTGCGGCATTGCATGTTGTGCAATACGCGCAACTACCTGCTCCAAGGATTGTGCGCCAATTTGCTTTGCAAAGGGTTCTATATGTTGGATCCTCACGCCGGTGAGAAGCTGTGCTCCAAGGGCCGATACGAATGGGGTGCCAAGTGGAGTCCAGCAGAGTGGCAAAGGATTCAGAAACCCAAGGTGGAATGCAGGCAGCTATCCCAAGCACTGCAGGATAGCCTGGCTGAGTACAAGGATGAGCTGGCCGAGGCAATGCAAGTGCCAGAAGCCCCCTTGCCAGCTGCAGAAACTCCACTGATCATAGAGGATCTGGAAAGTGGCGACATACAGGAGCACCCATCTGTGCCTCCACAGCCATCTGTGCCACCAGAGCTGCACAATATGGGAAAGGAGTGCCAGCAAGCCATTGCCCAGGCAGCCAACAAAAAGAGAAGCAAGGGTGTCAAATGAGTTCTGAGTTTGCATGCTGCAATCATGAATAAGAAGGCGAAGGGCCAGTGGGTGGGAGAAGACAAGCCAGTGCCCAACCTCTCCCTGGACCAAAAGACCTGGATGGACCAAAGGGTCCAGAAGGCAATTAAATCAGCTCCTTGGCGCAGACAGTAGCAGGAGTACAACTGGCAGCAGTGGAGATCTGGTAAAGGACCTGTGTGTGCTGTGGATCACTGCCCTGCAAAGGGACAGACACGCTGAGCTGATCTTCCAGAAAAAAAGGTCCTTGCTGCTCCTGCTCTTTGAAGTACAAGACCTCCTCAGATGAGGTCTTGTAGCTAATATCTCAATTGGTATCAATCTCCTCAGAGGAGATAATTTGTTTTTGAATATCATTGGAAACAATCAAGTCTGATTTGCACAAGCTGCCCAACATTTAGTCAACAAAGATTTGCATCCCCCCATTCACAACAACATCTTCTTCCAACCCTTGTTGCGCTCAGGCCAGACCCTGCTGCAGAGAGCTGTGTGGATCCTCAAACTGTTGACAACTGTGTTGAGTGCAGTAGTGTTTCATATCTTGTTCCAAGTGTTTGTCTTGTGGGATTGACCATCATGGAGTTTCTTTTGCATTGACTTGGGGTGTAGTCTGATCATCTAAGAAAGTGGCACTCCTCAGAGGAGTCACTACCCACCCCATTGCATCCAAATATATATTCAAAATATAAATGTATCATTTCCAAACCTATGTGTATGACATGAATAGAGTCAGCACTCCTCAGAGGAGAAATATTATATACTGAACCCTTCCACCAAACATGCAGCATCTTTCACATGTCAGCACTTGCCAAGTCAGGTTCAGAGGCAGCACAATGGCTGGGCTACCAATGGCCAGGGACCCCAATCAAATGTGTCATGGTGGAAGTGTTGGATCAGAGAAGAATTCCAAAACTAAGCCTCAAAAAATTGTTGGTGTTAAAAAATGTCAAGTTGCTTATTTGTTAATTTTGGAAGGCAACAAGCGTTTTCATTATACTATTTCGGGTGTGGAATGCAACAAGCGTTTTACCAGAACCCTTCAGTGCGCAAAACGCTTCTTTCGTTTGTTTGGTGAAAACCTGGTGAATTCACCAGGTTTTCACCAAGTTTTCACCAGGTTTTGGCATTCACCAAGATTTCACCAGGTTTTGCAAATTCACCAGGATTCCATCAGTTTTCACCAAGACAAGGTCCAAGTTTAATCAGTTCACCAAGTTTTCACCAAGTTGTTTAAAAGAATCACCAGGTTTTCACCAAGTTACCAAGTTTTGAAATAGCTCACCAGGTTTTCACCAGGTTTTCAAATATCACCAAGTTTTCATCACACAAAACTTGGTGAATTCACCAGGGTTTTCACCAAGTTTCTAAATCTCACCAGGTTTTACCCAAAAATTATGTAAAAAAACCTGGTGAATTCACCAGGTTTTCACCAAGTTTTCAAATTTCACCAAGTTTTCACCAGAGCAAAAAAAAACGGGTGAATTCACCAGGTTTTCACCAAGTTTTGAAATTTCACCAGTTTTCAGGTGAATCCACCAGGTTTTAACCAAACCTGGTGAAGTCACCAAGTTTTCACCAGGTTTTCACCAAGTTGTCACCTTGGTGATTTTTTTCTTCAAATTCACCGCCAAAACGGATAAATTTCACCAAAAAAATGTTCAAAACGCTCCTTTTGGTGAATTTCAGAGGTGCAAAACGCTTCTTGATTTTTGATTTTGTGATTTTTCAAAAACCTGGTGAGTTCACCAGGTTTTCACCAAGTTTTCAAATTTCACCAAGTTTTCACAAAAAAAAAAAAATGGTGAATTCACCAGGTTTTCACCAGGTCTTCAAATTTCACCAAGTTTTCACCCAAAAAAAAACTTGGCACCAGGTTTTCAAATTTCACCAAGTTTTTCACCACAAAAAAAAAAAGGTGAATTCACCAGGTTTTTACCAGGTTTTCACCAGGTTTTCAAATTTCACCAAGTTTTCACCAAAAAAAATAAAATGGTGAATTCACCAAGTTTTCACCCGGTTTTCACCAGGTTGTCACCAGGTTTTCAAATTTTCTACCAAGTTTTCACCAAAAAAAAACTTGGTGAATTCACCAGGTTTTCAGCATGTTTTCGCCAGGTTTTCAAATTTCACCAAATTTTCACCAAAAAAAAAGGGTGAATTCACCAGGTTTTAACCAGGTTTTCACCAGGTTTTCAAATTTCACCAAGTTTTCACCAAAAAAAATTTGGTGAATTCACCAGGTTTTCACCAGGTTTTCAAATTTCACCAAGTTTTCACCAAAAAAACTGGTGAATTCGCCGGGTTTTCACCCGGTTTTCGCCAGGTTTTCACCAGGTTTTCAAATCTCACCAAGTTTTCAAAAAAAAAAGGTGAATCCACTAGGTTTTTTCACCAGGTCTTTCATCAGGTTTTGGAAATTCACCAGGTTTTCACTAAGTTCTCACCAGGTTTTCAGGTTTTTTACCAAGCATGGGCGATCAATCAGGAGGTGTCAGAATCGCATCAAGTTTTCACTGCAGTGATGGTAGATATGTAATTTTGAAACAAGCGTTCTTTTGGCATCATTTCCAGGAAAAAAACGCAAGAAGCGTTTTGTACTCTCTCTTGAACACACAAAACGCTTCTTTGGAATGAAACGTTGGTGGATCCCTGGCAAACCCTCCGTAAGCAACTTAACATTAAAACATGTTTTTTTTTAACATTTTTTAACTTTTTTAACTGTTAAAAAAATCTGGTTTTCAATTGATTTTTATATTTATAAACCTAGTTTTTTAACAGTTAAAAAAGTTAAAAAAAATAAAATTTTAACATTTTTTAACACCAATGAATTCAGCAATGCTTTGCTTCCTGTTTCTTGTGATCTTGGTGAATAATATATGTATCTTTGCAAAGCTGGTATTGGTTCAAATACACAATTCATTCTGCTGCCGCCATGGGAAAGTCAACTGCTGTGCCCAAGAAGCCTGTCAAGGAAAACGTGAAGAGCAAGGCCAAAGCTAAGGCTGAGGCTGCTAGCCAACCTTCAGTGGTTCAGCCTGTGGAGGATGCCAATGATGTTTCTAGGTCAGAAGTTTCCAAGTTCATCACTGCCCTGAAGTACAAAGCCAAGAACCCAAAGGATCCACAAGCTCAGGGTGCACAGATGGTCTTGGAGGATAGGGGTTGCAAGAAAAAGTAAATCTAAATCTAGACCAACATGAGCCTATATATACATATATAGCAAAGATGTGATCAATTAGACCTATACATTTTTGGTTGATCTTCATCATGAAATTGTTGAACTCCAACATGCATGAAACTTATTCTGTTTTCATCGTCAGTGCCATTGAAACCCTTACCCTGCAGAAATACAATTCCATGTCGGCAGATGAGAACTTGTGGCTAAGTACATTCCTGGAGGTGGGATCAGGGGCAACCTTCAGCAGATTCTCTCCAGTGTGGAATCCAGCAGCTCCTCTAAGGAGACTTCCTCTCAAGTTATTGAAGGGTATACACCCTTCAATAACTTGAGAGGAAGTCATGTCTCTAGGTATAGTTGAAATACATTTTCTGTTTCCACTAAACAATTTTTATGGATTATACATAACACTTAGGCCACTCCTTTGAGGAGTGATGCACAGAGTTCGCAGTTTTCTTTGAAGAGATACTGTAGGTGGCCATATATCATATAGACACATATGTATATATATATATATATACACATTTATGTATATATATATATATACATTTATGTGTATATATATATATATATTTATATACATTTCTTTTTAATATATACACACATATGGACATATACATATATGCATATAGTCTTGCACCATCAAGATATAGTCATCCTGGAGTAGATAGAATATGGGACATTTTCAAAAATAATTTTCAAAAATAACAATAAATAGTTGGAATATTTTCGAAACCCACAGTTTTTACACGTTTTTCGTCTTTGTTAAGTCATGTTTAGCCAGTTTTGGACACGGGTCTGGAGAAATTTTGAAAAATACAAAAATCAAACAACACCAAAAAGTAGATAGAATATTGTTTCAAACCAGGTAGATAGAATATTTTGAGGGAATTGTGAACACCACGCGCAGACCCCACAGCAGCTTAAGACCCTGCAAACCATATTCCAACTACCAGTTTTCGACCTCCCCCGAAATATTCCAACTACCTATATATTTATTTTTAAGTGGCCGACATCCAACATAAATCCAACATAAATTCCGCACCCTCCAAAAAAATATTCTATCTACTTTAGGATGACTATGTATACATAAACCACATCCAGCATTTAAAACGTCATGCATTTTGCATTTTCAGCCCAGGTCTGCTCCTGAGATCTTGATGCACAATGGGTGGAGCTGGACAGATCTAGAGCCTGCTGACAGGACCAAAATCTTTGAAGATTTGCTCAAAGACTGCTATGAAATGGAGGGGATCACCACCCAGCAGGATCCACCACTCAAGAAGGAACATGCTACCAACCCTTTGCTGAGCAAGTACTACTACATTCACCGACCAGAGCAAGCCACTACCAAGGAAACAGAGCTCCAGACATCTGAGGTCAGGGTTGACACAGGTGACATTCAGGTCAGCAAGATGAACCTGGCTTTGGGTGACAAAGGTCCAGACATCAAGATTGAACCATTTGCTGAGTGCCAGAGCTCATTCAAAGTGGTGGACAGTGCCGAGACCAAGGTGGCCAAAGAGTGTGAGGCTATCATCGCTCTCTTCAAGGATCTCAAGGCTATGCACCAGAACCCTGGCAAGGACATGATTTGCGTAATGACCTTGCTGCTTCCAAGTTGGAAATTTCCAGTGACATGGACCAGGCAAAGGCCAAGGCCCTGTGTCAGAAGTTGACAGACTGGAAGGAAAAAGGAAGTCAGCACCTAGATGGGCTGAAAGCTTTGAAAAGGAGAATCCAGGCTCTCCTTGAAGGCTAAACTCCTCTGAGGAGAAATCCTTCCCTAAACTCTGACTATGTGTTTTAGCAATACTCCCACACATATATACGGAGCTATACATATACAGATATATAGGATATAGGGTGCAGAGAAGGATGTAGCGGTTTTTGCACTTTGAAGTGAGGCTACAGAGCTGGTGAGCACAAGTTGAAAAACAGTTGCCTGTCATTGCCTGTTTTCTTGTTTTTCCTGGAAAGACCAATCATCAGCCAATTTCCTTTTGGTTTCTGACTGGACACTCCTAACAGAAGCTGGATTCTTTCCATGCACCCAGGTAGCCAATTCCTGTCTTCCTGGAGAAGGAACAACTTCTCACAGAAGTTGGAGGAGATTGGAAATGTACAAAAACACATTCAACCTCAGTGGATGGTCTGGCACAGACAACATTTGCTATAGGTGCTATGCCACCAAAGATAACAGCAGGGATTGCACCACTTAGTTTGGAGGAGCCATGCAGAGAAAAACGACCATGGATGATTTTGTTGATTGCATAACAGAAGGAAAACAAATATCTGCATTATTTTGTGCCAGGCCTCCAGATAGATTGCTTTGTTATTGATTGGCTGCATGCTTGTGACCTGGGAGTTGCCCAAGATTTTCCAGGGAATTTGATTTATTTCCTCCTTGATAGATTTCCTGGAGCCAGCAAAGACAAGAGGTTGAGTTCGGTTTTTAGATCCATGCAATCCTTCTACAGAAGAAGTTCAGTGGACAACAGGCATGATACTTTGACTATGGGAATGCCCAGGAAGACTGGCAAAAACAAGCAAAGTCTCAGCTCCCAAGCTTAGAGCATCTGCTGGAGAAACCAGGCCTCTCAGACCATGGAGCTTGGAAATTGCAGAGGCATTGCTGGACAAGCCCAACACATTTGAAAACATCATTTTCCATGATTGAATGCAGCCCGCTGTCCAGAGACCTTTGGAACCCACAAGAATTAGCTACAGCAGGACAAAGATTCCTGCTACTTTATGTCTCCCTCTCTGACAGCGATCCTGAAGGGATGTTTTGGAGGTTGAAGCACAAGCACCACCTCTTCCATGTGAATTTGATGAGTGCTGCCCTTCTCAGAATTGGACATATGAAGATATGGGAGAACCTTGTTTGCCATTGATTATGTTCTTCTTTTTTTCCCCTTGATTGATTTTAATTAGGTTTGATGCCACAGATCAATCACATCTTCAACTTCCAGAAATACATTGTACAAATTCATGTCTCAAGACAAACTCCCAGAGTGGCCTGTTGCATGAAGAGGAAAAAAGGAATTCTTGTGAAGAAGGCACTAGCACACATTTGTTTTTTGTTCCTATCTTTGCCCATGACCTGAGACCTCATGCACAGGTGCTTGCTACATCTTGATTTGTTCAAGGATATGAAGATAAGATTTCCTGAGAGAAAGCTTTCTACAAAGAGATGAGGAAAGAAAACCTCCTCAGAGGATAGTTTCTGTAAAGAAAAAGCAAAATCTCCTATGAGGAGATTATTGCCTACTTTTTTTTGCAAAAAGTAAAGCTTTCTAAAGGACAGCAGAGAAAAAACATATGACAATTTTGACACAAACTTAGCCATTATACCACAAAAACAGCACCAAAGCCAGATCACTTAATTAAGGTCTCCAGAAGTTCCTCCAAAAGTCCTTAATTAAGAAAATCCTGGAGACCTTAATTAAGGTATCTCCTGAATTAAGGACTTTTGGAGGCTCTGGGCACCTCCACACGGCCATTCGCTCGAGGATCATCTCCAGGTGTGCGTGTCAGCACTATGCCACGTGAGTTGGCCCATTTCCGGAAAACCCCGGAGAACTCATGACCTCGATCTGAATGTATTCTTCCAATGTGGAAGCCGTCCATTCTGAGCTTGTGGATGAAGTCCATTGCCGTCTTGGTGACTTCTCTTGCAGTTTTGGTGATCATAGGTGCAGCCAGGCGGAAGATCTTGATGTCGAAGCCTCCAGGTTTGAGCTCTTCTTCTCCTTCTTTCTTTTCAGGTGGAGGCAAGAGATAGGGTGGCTCAGGCGGAGCTCCCCCTGGGACCAAGGCATCCCCTTTTTTCTCCCCCTCCTCCTTCTTTTACCTCATCTTCTTCAGCCCAAACTTCCATTGGATCTTCTCCATCTTTCTCCTCACCTGCCGCCTCCTCCTGACCTTCTTTCGCATTATCTTCATCTTTTTCTTCTTCATCTTCAGGGTATACCTCAAAGTGAGGCTCATTTTTCCTTCTGCTTTCGGAACTTCAGGATCTTCATCTTTTCTGATTCAGCTGGAACTGCCCATGTCAGAGTGCCAACCAACATCCATCTTGCGTAGAGACCTCCAATGTCCTTCGCTGGAATCAACGGTCCAGCCACATCCAAGGAAAGAACTCCTCCAACAGGATATGGAACTTTTCTGCGAGGATGGCACTGCTGCACAGCTTGTTGACATACTGCACAGTCTCGGCGATATGGAGTATGCCCATGGGCGATGTGTTCGTCCCAGCTCAGAGGTCGCAACATTGGGTTGCGCTGCATCACTTGTGTCGTCAGGGCTTCTGCAACCATCGCCATGACGCAAGGGGCCCATCTTGAAAGGTCTTTTGAAGACTTCACCTCCAAACCTTCTCCTGCTTTCTTCATTCTTTTGCGGTTGTTAACCTCCAGCCTCAAGTTTCCGCCAAAGGTAGTTGGTTTGGTAGCGGAGCCACCATATTGACCTTGCGCAAACGTAGTTTCTTCCCAGCCAAACTCCTTCTCCAAAGAAGCACACTGTTTGGTGTCCCAAAACGAGACAACTTCTGGCTTGTAGTCTTTGGGTGATGCTGGCTGTTCCAAGGTGAAGCCAACAGGGTTTGGATCTTTTCGCGCTTCTTTGATGTAGTTGGAGACCATGGCAAGGAAGATCGTGCGCCAGAGGAGGAGGTCATCTTCTTGAATCATAGTTTTTTGAGCTTCTGCAAGTCCATGGATTCAATATTCTCCTCCTCCCCAAGACCTGACTGGCCTTGGACAATCCGGTTGACCGGGCACTTTGTAGTGACGCAACACACTTATCGCTTTGAGCTTGTTCTCCAATGCAGCTCGAATCAGTGCTGCATAGGGCCCCGCATCTGTTGAAAGGTCATGATGTGAGCCTCTTTTGATGTCGAGCTCCAAAAGGGCGGAAGCTTGGCTTCACCTCCTTGTTGATGCCACGCACGGGCAAGTGTAAATCCAGAGTTTTCACCTGCAAACATGTGGACCATGAATCCATTTCTTTGCATTCTTTTTCTGGTTCTTCGGTTCGCAGGCAAAGTTGACCATGAAGTTGGCTCGACAGCTAACCTGGACTTTATGTGTTGTGGAAGACGTCGAAGAACTGGGTGCGTTTCTACCAGCTTTTTCATCCATTCAACTTCTTTAAAGGTTCTTTCTTCGACTTTCCCCAGGATTGCAGTCTGCTCCAACTCCTCGATCAGCTCAAGAGTTGTTGACCTTAACATTTGAGGGCAACCTCCAACTTGGATCGGCAAAATGCCGCGGTGTGGGTGTCGAAGGCAAACTCCTTCGCTGTTTCATTCGATTTTGCAGCCAAGCTTTTCAATGAGCAAACCGATCGGTAAGATCGGCTCCACATCAGCGCACCCTGAGACCATCACACCCCCAGGAGTCATTCGGAGTTGAGTTTGTTGACCATTCACAAGGGTAACATTCACAGTCTTGTAGTTGGCACATGATTCTCCTGGATGTAGTGGACGGAGTGCATGGGTGGCCCCAGAGTCTATGAGGCCTTGTGTTTTTTCCAAAAGAAAGTTGGCTCAACTTGAACACCTTCAACTTCAGAGAGTTCAGCTGTTGCTGAAGTCGGTCTACAACCTCATTCATCTCTTGGCTCGTTTGCAACACTTGTAGTAGAGGGAGAAGCGGTAGACGCAGAAGTGGTCAGGCTTTTCAACATCTTATATAGTCGTTTGTTCCAAAAGGTCTTTCATTGACGCCTGTTCTGAGCCTCCCTCATCCTCCTTTGTCTTTGGGCTTGATGGTGACTTTTCCTCCCCCTCAACCTTTTGAAGTCGTGGCTTTTGTGGAGAGGTGTCATTCGAATTCTTTGGTCTTGTGCATGCCGGCGACATATGGTCTGGGCAGCCGCAATTCCAGAATCTTCTCTTTTCATCTTTGACATCGTGGGGAAAGTTGCATGTCTTTCCCCTTTTGCAACCTTGGTCTGTAAGGAAAAATGACACTTCGGCTTTTCGTCCTTTCCTTCTCTTTTTGTAGGTGACCTTCCGGTCTCCTCATCTCCTTTCTTTGCTTTCGTTCTTTCAGCTTCCAATTCCCCTGCCGTCATGGAGAGGTCTGCAACGATGGGCTCCGTCAGTAAAAGCCAATCTCCAAGAATCAAGGGGCCATGCTGAGCTTCCCATGGTTGTAATGCTGGAAGATCTGGGCTGCCAGTGCGAATCGTTTCAACACCCTCCACCAAACCAGCATCATCCTTCCTTGGAGTCGTTCATGCGCTTTTGCATCTCTTTCATAGATTCCATCATCAATGCCATAAATTCCAATGACTTTTCCGTGAACGCAGCCGATGAATCGCCAGCTGACGTCTTTTCACCTTTGCGGGGGTCTGCAGCTTCCCTTGATCTTTGAGAACCTTTACCGCTTCCATCAGGAGGTCTTTCAGCCTCCTTACCTGAACCGGTGGTCACACCGACAGCCGGCCGGTGTGAGTTGAAAGCCTCCTCGGCCTCCCTTGGGCTTTTTGGGGGTCTATCGGCCTTCTTTTTTGGGGGGTCTTTCAAGCTGGCCATCAGAGCCATTTGGAGTTACAAACCGCTGATCTTCATCCAACTTTTGAAACTCCAACGCGTCTACCCTTTCCCTCAGGAGCTGATTCTCCCTCAAAACTTTTTCCAAATTCCTTCTCAATTCTCGATTTTCTCTATCTACATCCATGCCTCTATCATGTCCATGTCCATGAAAGCCGCTGGACCCAACCCGGCCCTCCTCATGCATTCTTCGTTCATCTTGTTCAAGGAAAAGAGGTCGTTGGACCGGAGGCAAGAATTGCCCAGGTGGCATCAGAGACAAGGGAGCTTGAGGGACATGTTGTGGATATAGCCATGGTGCTTGTGCATACAGTTCTTAGTTGATTTTCATCAAACAAAGGAGTCATGGGCGTGGACATGTGCGGAGGTTCAGACATCTTCGGGTCTGACTGAGGTGCTACGCTTTTTTCCACACTCCCAACCCCATGCTGTCCTTCTTCATCTTTCTTTTCTGGAGTCTTAAGGTCACTGGCTGCAGCTTTCGAAGTTCTTTGAAACGGCGCTGACTGCGGTGAAGGCAAAACACCTTCAGCAGCAACTGCAACCTTAGTCTCCTTAGTGGCTCCAGGTTCCTCAGGCGGATTTTTCAGAGGGCGGATTTCCTCAGGTGAGGCAGCTTTTGAAGACTGGGGACCTTCAGTTATAGCTTTAACCCTTTCCATATTCTCCTCAGGCGGTATGGGGGTCTCAGCCTCCTTAGAATCACGTTCAACCTTCCCATCTTCTAACGCTACTTCATCTTTCCCCTGTTGATCCAGCCTCCTTTGTGCTTCTTCTATTTCCCTTTGGCCTTGCTCAAGCTCTTTCGGGGTAGCTTTTCTTCTTTGCATCATAGGTTCCATCTTTGCAGGGGCAGGCTTTGGGCTCATAACCTGGTGAAGCCCTAGTGCTCCACCAGGCCCAGCCACCTAAAAATCCCAGCCTTCTTCGGATCCAGGCCTCCGCAGCTGCTCGTTTTTCTAGTTTTTCTCCTTGCTTTGCAGCCCTATCTGGCGGGCATAGTTTGGCCACGGGGCCCTTGAAGAAAAAAACAGCTACGCATCAGGTTGAGTTCAGCACCTGACAGGTTAAAGGATTTGAAATGTGCAAATGCAAAAGGAAAGGTAAGGTGATGCCACAACAGCAATTATTATCATTATTTATATATTATTATATTATATTATATATACACACACCCAAAATGGCACTGCATATATAAGATATATAAAGAAGATGGGACGTTAGATAGATGATGGTTAAGGTATGGCTGCTGGGGTGCTGATGGGTGCCCTAGCTTCAGACAAAGCCATGTTGTTGCCGAAGCCACATTGAAAGTCCATAGGCATTCCTGGCTGGGATGCTGCGATGCCATCTCACCTAAATCTGCTTGGTTGATGTTCATGGCTCCAGCACTCCAGGGGGTGACACTACGAGGCTTACAATAGGAATGTCAAGAATCAATGATCATGCATTATCAATCATTATCATGCATGATCCATCGTGGGAATCCTTCATCCACCAACATCATGATGGATAAATCAACCAACATCCTTCATCCATCAACATCGGATTACGTGCAATTATATAGTAATTATGCGTATAAATTATTTATATATTATAATATATATATATATATTATACTTATATTTATATACACAATCAAATTAACATCAACCAATATTAACCAACTGGCATATCTTTATTCATCATTATGAATCAAATAAAACTATAATTCACACCTGGATTTTTGCAGGAAGGCAATGTATCGATGCAGCCCATTGGCCTGACCTTAGCCGCGGACCTGGGAAAGCTGGCACCCAAGGTGGCCACCAGCGATTCGAGCCTTGGCTGGGGCTCCAGTTCCACAATGGACAAATCTGGATTCTTTTTTAACATAATTCAAATGGATCTATAGAATCTCTTTAATGTAAACACCGGATTAATAACCCCCCCTAATAGGTCAACAAGGTCAACAAGGTCCAATCAGGACGTCAAAAAACCACCTCCCGCGAAAAAAAGTTGTTTTCATTCATCCAAAAACGAGAATCATCAGATTCCTATGGGAAAAGATTAGAAAACCAATTGTAAACCATCAGATTCCTGGGAGGAAACATCAGGCAATGCAATGCTGATGTAGCTGTTGCAAAAAAAATGTGAAAACACTCTTCGTGGCTGGGTGGGGTTTTCTAATTGGGGGGAGCGTCGTTTTATTTGTGGGGGGGGACGGCGCTCAAGGGTGGTACCTAGTAGCCTTTCTGAGCGTCCAAAAACAGCATTTTTTAATTGGATTTTAATTAGAAATCGATCATTTGGGAAATGATTTGTTTTTCATTTTTGGCAGCATGAGACGAATCAAAATAGGAATAAGATAGGAAAGGATCACTAAGTAACCCTGGAAATTGTAACCCGAATTAAACAGTAAAAGGGAGGATTAGCAAATTAGTCCCACCAAAAATTTGGGGATCCCGGATGGGTTTCGCTAATTGGGGGGTTGGAAAATATTATTAGGGGGGAAAACAGCACCTAATTGACTTTAATATTGCCCCAAAATCGGATAAGAGAACGGGTTTCTTAATCCTGACTATACATGATATAGATTTATAATAGATGTTATTTATGCAGACTCCACCACATTTCTAAATGAAATTGTGTGAATCATGGATGATTTGCTTGGATTTTCCCATGTATACTGTATACATGTCCACTTGGTGATTTCCCAAGCAGGTTTGACTACTGGAGTGTCACTTCCATGTAATTTCTAGATTCTATTGTAACTTGATATGGTTTGGATGATTTCCCACTGGAAAATTTTTTTTCCCGAGAGCGCCTGCGAAGGTTTCTTGGTAAAAAAGCAGCCGTTATAATACATCTTCACACCCTCACATCTGCTGATCTACATCTTCACACCTTCACATCTGCTGAATCTTCACACCCTCACATCTGCTGATCTACATCTTCACACCTTCACATCTGCTGATCTACATCTTCACACCCTCACATCTGCAGATCTAGATCTTCACACCTTCACATCTGCTGATCTACATCTTCACACCCTGACATCTGCAGATCTACATCTTCACACCTTCACATCTGCTGATCTACATCTTCACACCTTCACATCTGCTGATCTACATCTTCCCACCCTCACATCTGCTGATCTACATCTTCACACCCTCACATCTGCTGATCTACATCTTCACACCTTCACATCGGCTGATCTACATCTTCACACCCTCACATCTGCTGATCTACATCTTCAAACCTTCACATCTGCTGATCTACATCTTCACACCCTCACATCTGCAGATCTAGATCTTCACACCTTCACATCTGCTGATCTACATCTTCACACCCTGACATCTGCAGATCTACATCTTCACACCTTCACACCTGCAGATCTACATCTTCACACCTTCACATCTTCTCTCGCTCTTCTTTCTATCTCTCTCTTAAGGCGGGGGCGGTGCCGCCGGAGCGCCACGAAACGCAACCCTTTCGCACGAAATGGACGTTGGACGTCAAAAACTGAGGTAAAATTGCGATTTTGAAGTATCCATCGCAACCCTTTCGCACGAAATGGACGTTGGACGTCAAAAACTGCGGTAAAATTGCGATTTTCTACCCTGAGTCTCCCAAATTAGTAAATTTACATGTTCCTTGGATTTACTTAATCGCACTGGAACCTTTTTTTTTGGTTGGAACCTAAATTATTAAAAATCAATGTTTTTTTACTGTATTTTTCTAAAAAGTCATTGTGCTATATTTAATTTTCTTTTGTTTTTGCTTAGTAACAATGGTTTTTGTTTGTAAATAATAAACATGGCAGCTAGATTGTTCAATAGATTTCCACAAGACCATTCTGTGACTCAGGTACATGTGATCACTGATAGGCACAAGTAAGTAGTGCCAAGCAGAACTTTTTGAAGTGATGTCAGAGCTTCTGCAACAAAAACTTCTACATGAGATCATGCCACAGCTTGTGCATCCACAATCATGTATATACTTGAGATACCTGTGCATGAGACAAGCCTGTGATATGTAGATCTTGTTGGGTTGAACAATTCATACTTGCGACATTGCTTATTGTGTTTGCTGTCTGTTGTAAGAATAAACATCATTCTCTGCTAGTTTGGAATGTATAAAGTTTCTTGCCTTGAGACCTGTGAGTCATTCATACATGCAGGATGGTGATAAATGTTTTGAATGGAGATATATGAACTTAAGCATTGATACAGAAAAATAGTGGATATATTATATATATATATTTATATATATGTAATTATGAATCACTGTTTGTCTGAAGATATCATTGCAATGATTCATAAATTGTACTTGTGGAAAACATATTGCGATATCTTGCCAGACAAGTTCTCAGGCACCAATGTTTTATGTTTTTTATGCAAAATGATCTCATGATATTTTGGTGAAATTTGATGAAAATTTGATGAGTTTCTTATGCATTTCTTATGCACTTCTTATGCACTTTTTATGCACTTTTTATGCACGTTTTATGCACTTTAAAACGTGCATAAGAAGTGCATAGGATTTCCTTAAAAATGTATACCTTTCTTATGCACTTTTTAAAGTACATAAAAAGTGCATAAGAAGTGCATAAAAAGTGCATAAGAAATGCATAAAAACAATACATAAGAAATTCATCAAAAGTTCCTCAAAAGTTCATCCAACATCCATGCATTCATCATCACCTTCATCATTGAAAACTTCAGCCATTCCAGATTTGTCAACAAGTCACCAGGTAACTCTCAATGTGACTCTCAAGGTATCTCTCAAGTGCTAATGATCATAAGTATCCCAAAGGTTTTGTTGACATTTGATTCAAGTCCAAAGGTTACCATGCAAAGGTAGCATCAATGCAGTTGTTCTGATAACAGTGCATGAGTTCACAGTGTCTCTCAAGTATCCCAGGTATCTCTCAAGTAACTCAGTAGAGAACTCTCAGAATATCTCAGGTAACTCTCAAGGTTCTAAGAAGAAACACACCTCAAGTACATTGCAATACATTCCTCCTTCCATGCATCACACTAGACAGTCTCTCATCAGATGATAACCATCAACTCAAGTAGAAGAACCAACTCTCAAGTACTGTGATGCAATGCCAGTGAATAGAAAATAGCATTCCATATTGCAGTTCTGAAAAAATGGAAACTTTTGCAAGAAAAACCCATGCAAAATATCATGAAAAAAAGCTAAAAATTAGGTATATTAGTAAATCAATTTAGGTTAATAAGTAAAAATTTAGGTAAAATGTAAATGTAAAAATTTACCTAAATTTCCACCTATTTTTTTACTAGTAAAAGTAAATATTTACGTAAATCCTTGAATGAGTAAATTTACTTATTTGGGAGACTCAGGGTAGTTAGTCTCCATCGCAACCCTTTCGCACGAAATGGTCAAAAACTGAGGTAAAATTGCGATTTTAGTTAGTCCATCGCAACCCTTTCACACGAAATGGACGTTGGACGTCAAAAACTGAGGTAAAAGTGCGATTTTGAGGTGTCCATCGCAACCCTTTCGCACGAAATGGACGTTGGACGTCAAAAACTGAGGTAAAATTGAGATTTTAGTTAGTCCATCGCAACCCTTTCGCACGAAATGGGACGTCAAAAACTGAGGTAAAATTAAGAATTTAGTTTTCGTCCATCGCAACCCTTTCGCACGAAATGGACATTGGACGTCACAAAAACTGAGGTAAAATTGCGATTTTGGGGTGTCAATCGCAACCCTTACACGCGAAATGAGGTTCGATCGCCAAAAACTGAAGTCAAATTGTGATTTCACGGGTCCGGTCTCTGTGTGTGAAAGTGTTTGTGTGTAAAAGCTTCTGTGTGTGAAAGCTTGTGTGTGTAAAAGTCTCTGTGCGTGAAAAGTGTTTGTGTGTAAAAGCGTCTGTGTGTGAAAGCGTTTGTGTGTAAAAGTGTCTGTGTGTAAAAGCGTCTGTGTGTAAAAGCGTTTGTGTGTAAAAGGGTCTGTATGTAAAAGCGTCTGTGTGTAAAAGCGTCTGTGGGTAAAAGTCTGCGATTGAGACATGCAATGGTTGGATTGAAAATTGATTCCTGAAAGTTTCTGTGTGCAAAAGCCTCTGTGTGTGAAAGTGTTTGCGTGTAAAAGCGTCTGTGTGTAAGCGTCTTTGTGTAAAGGAGTCTGTGTGTAAAAGCTTCTGTGTGTAAAAGCCTCTGTGTGTGAAAGTGTTTGTGTGTAAATGCGTCTTTGTGTAAAGGAGTCTGTGTGTGTAAAAGCTTCTGTGTGTAAAAGCCTCTGTGTGTGAAAGTGTTTGTGTGTAAAAGCGTTTGTGTGTAAAAACGTCTGTGTGTAAAAGCTTCTGTGTGTAATAGCGTCTGTGTGTAAAGGAGTCTGTGTGTAAAAGCTTCTGTGTGTAAAAGCGTCTGTGTGTAAAAGCGTCTGTGTGTAAAAGCGTCTGTGTGTAAAAGCCTCTGTCTGTGAAAGTGTTTGTGTGTAAAAGTGTTTGTGTGTAAAAGCGTCTGTGTGTAAAAGTGTCTGTGTGTCAAGGAGTCTGTGTGTAAAAGTGTCTGTGTGTAAAAGCTTCTGTGTGTAAAAGTTTCTGTGTGTAAAAGTGTCTGTGTGTAAAAGTTTCTGTGTGTGAAAGTGTCTGTGTGTGAAAGCGTCTGTGTGTAAACGCTTCTGTGTGTAAAATTAAAAGCGTCTGTGTGTCAAGGAGTCTGTGTGTAAAAGTGTCTGTGTGTGAAAGCGTCTGTGCGTAAAAGCTTCTGTCTGTAAAATTAAAAGCGTCTGTGTGTCAAGGAGTCTGTGTGTAAAAGTGTCTGTGTGTAAAAGCTTCTGTGTGTAAAGGCGTCTGTGTGTAAAGGAGTCTGTGTGTGAAAGCGTCTGTGTGTAAAAGCTTCTGTGTGTAAAAGTGTCTGTGCTTGAAAGTGTCTGCGTGTAAAAGCTTCTGTGTGTAAAAGTCTCTGTGTGTGAAAGTGTTGGTGTGTAAAAGCGTCTGTGTGTAAAAGCGTCTGTGTGTAAAAGTGTCTGTGTGTAAAAGCTTCTGTGTGTAAAAGCTTCTGTGTGAAAAAGTGTCTGTGTGTAAAAGTGTCTGTGTGTGAAAGCGTCTGTGTGTAAACGCTTCTGTGTGTAAAATTAAAAGCGTCTGTGTGTCAAGGAGTCTGTGTGTAAAAGTGTCTGTGTGTGAAAGCGTCTGTGCGTAAAAGCTTCTGTCTGTAAAATTAAAAGCGTCTGTGTGTCAAGGAGTCTGTGTGTAAAAGTGTCTGTGTGTAAAAGTGTCTGTGTGTAAAAGTGTCTGTGTTTGAAAGTGTTTGCGTGTAAAAGCTTCTGTGTGTAAAAGCTTCTTTGTGTGAAAGTGTTGGTGTGTAAAAGCTTCTGTGTGTAAAGGCTTCTGTGTGTAAAAGCTTCTGTGTGTAAAAGCTTCTGTGTGTAAAAAGTGTCTGTGTGTGAAAGTGTCTGTGTGTAAAAGCGTTTGTGTGTAAAGCGTCTGTGTGTAAAAGCTTCTGTGTGTAAAAGCTTCTGTGTGTAAAAGCGTCTGTGTGTAAACGCTTCTGTGTGTAAAAGCATCTGTGTGTAAACGCTTCTGTGTGCAAAAGCGTCTGTGTGTAAATGCGTCTGTGTGCAAAAACTTCTGTGTGTAAAAGTGTCTGTGTGTAAAGTGTCTGTATGTAAAAGTGTTTGCGTGTAAAAGTGTTTGCGTGTAAAAGTGTCTGTGTGTAAAGGCGTCTGTGTGTAAAAGCGTCTGTGTGTAAAAGCGTCTGTGTGTAAAAGTTTCTGTGTGTAAAAGCTTTTGTTTCAAAGTGTGTGTGTGTGTAAAAGCGTCTGTGTGTAAAAGCGTCTGTGTGTAAAAGCGTCTGTGTGTAAAAGCGTCTGTGTGTAAAAGGGTCTGTGTGTAAAAGCGTCTGTGTGTAAAAGCGTCTGTGTGTAAAATCGTCTGCGTGTAAAAGCTTCTGTGTGTAAAAGCGTCTGTGTGTAAAGGAGTCTGTGTGTAAAAGCTTCTGTGTGTAAAAGCCTCTGTGTGTGTGAAAGTGTTTGTGTGTAAAAGCTTCTGTGTGTAAAAGCTTCTGTGTTTAAAAGTGTCTGTGTGTAAAAGTGTCTGTGTGTGAAAGCGTCTGTGCGTAAAAGCTTCTGTCTGTAAAATTAAAAGCGTCTGTGTGTCAAGGAGTCTGTGTGTAAAAGTGTCTGTGTGTAAAAGCTTCTGTGTGTAAAAGTCTCTGTGTGTGAAAGTGTTGGTGTGTAAAAGCGTCTGTGTGTAAAAGCGTCTGTGTGTAAAAGTGTCTGTGTGTAAAAGCTTCTGTGTGTAAAAGCTTCTGTGTGAAAAAGTGTCTGTGTGTAAAAGTGTCTGTGTGTGAAAGCGTCTGTGTGTAAACGCTTCCGTGTGTAAAATTAAAAGCGTCTGTGTGTCAAGGAGTCTGTGTGTAAAAGTGTCTGTGTGTAAAAGCTTCTGTGTGTAAAAGCGTCTGTGTGTAAAGGGGTCTGTGTGTAAAAGCTTCTGTGTGTAAAAGCTTCTGTGTGTAAAAGTGTCTGTGTGTAAAAGTGTCTGTGTTTGAAAGTTTTTGCGTGTAAAAGCTTCTGTGTGTAAAAGCTTCTGTCTGTAAAATTAAAAGCGTCTGTGTGTCAAGGAGTCTGTGTGTAAAAGTGTCTGTGTGTAAAAGCTTCTGTGTGTAAAGGCGTCTGTGTGTAAAGGAGTCTGTGTGTGAAAGTGTCTGTGTGTAAAAGCGTTTGTGTGTAAAGCGTCTGTGTGTAAAAGCTTCTGTGTGTGAAAGCTTGTGTGTGTAAAAGCGTCTGTGTGTAAACGCTTCTGTGTGTAAAAGCATCTGTGTGTAAACGCTTCTGTGTGCAAAAGCGTCTGTGTGTAAATGCGTCTGTGTGCAAAAACTTCTGTGTGTAAAAGTGTCTGTGTGTAAAGTGTCTGTATGTAAAAGTGTTTGCGTGTAAAAGTGTTTGCGTGTAAAAGTGTCTGTGTGTAAAGGCGTCTGTGTGTAAAAGCGTCTGTGTGTAAAAGCGTCTGTGTGTAAAAGTTTCTGTGTGTAAAAGCTTTTGTTTCAAAGTGTGTGTGTGTGTAAAAGCGTCTGTGTGTAAAAGCGTCTGTGTGTAAAAGCGTCTGTGTGTAAAAGCGTCTGTGTGTAAAAGGGTCTGTGTGTAAAAGCGTCTGTGTGTAAAAGCGTCTGTGTGTAAAATCGTCTGCGTGTAAAAGCTTCTGTGTGTAAAAGCGTCTGTGTGTGAAGGAGTCTGTGTGTAAAAGCTTCTGTGTGTAAAAGCCTCTGTGTGTGTGAAAGTGTTTGTGTGTAAAAGCTTCTGTGTGTAAAAGCGTGTGTGTGTGTAAAAGCTTCTGTGTGTAAAGGCGTCTGTGTGTAAAGGAGTCTCTGTGTAAAAGCGTCTGTGTGTAAAAGCTTCTGTGTGTGAAAGTGTCTGTGTGTAAAAGCGTCTGTGTGTAAAAGTTCTGTGTAAAAGCGTCTGTGTGTAGATGCCTCTGTGTGTGAGTGTGTAAAAGAAAAGCGTGTGTGTGTGTGTAAAAGCTTCTGTGTGTAAAAGTGTCTGTGTGTAAAAGTGTCTGTGTGTAAAAGCGTCTGCGTGTAAAATGTCATAAGTATATGCACTAGTGTGTAAAATGTCAGCACACATGTGACAATACTTCACTAGTGAAATGTCTGCAAACGTTTGCACAAAAAAAGGTCCCATAATGCAGTAAATGGCACACTTTATCTCATTTTATTCTGGGAATACCCCACACAATCTATTAAAAAAAGACGTGTATGACACATGTTATTTTATTTTATTATGGAAAATCCCACATAAATGGCCCAAAAAAGCTCGGTACCATGATGCTGCGTATGACACATGTTATTTCATTTTATTATGGAAAATCTCACATAAATGGCCCAAAAAAGCTCGGTACCATGATGCCGTGTATGACACACGTGACAATACTTCACTAGTGAAATGTCTGCAAACGTTTGCACAAAAAAATGCCCAATACCATAATGCAGTAAATGACACACGTTATCTCATTTTATTCTGGGAATATCCCACACAAACTATCAAAAAAACTCGGTACCATGATGCCGTGTATGACACATGTTATTTCATGTTATTATGGAAAATCTCACGTAAATGGCCCAAAAAAGCTCGGTACCATGATGCCGTGTATGACACATGTTATTTTATTTTATTTTGGAAAATCTCACATAAATGGCCCAAAAAAGATCGGTACCATGATGCTGTAAATCACACATGTGACAATACTTCACTAGTGAAATGTCTGCAAACGTTTGCACAAAAAAAGGTCCCATAATGCAGTAAATGGCACACGTTATCTCATTTTATTCTGGGAATATCCCACACAATCTATTTAAAAAAAAGACGTGTATCACACATGTTATTTCATTTTATTGTGGAAAATCCCACATAAATGGCCCAAAAAAGCTCGGTACCATGATGCTGCGTTTGACACATGTTATTTCATTTTATTATGGAAAATCTCACATAGATGGCCCAAAAAAGCTCGGTACCATGATGCCGTGTATGACACATGTGACAAAAACTTCACTAGTGAAATGTCTGCAAACGTTTGCACAAAAAAATGCCCAATACCATAATGCAGTAAATGACACACGTTATCTCATTTTATTTTGGGAATATCCCACACAATGTATTTAAAAAAAGACGTGTATGACACATGTTATTTCATTTTATTATGGAAAATCTCACATAAATGGCCCAAAAAAGCTCGGTACCATGATGCTGCGTATGACACATGTTATTTCATTTTATTATGGAAAATCTCACGTAAATGGCCCAAAAAAGCTCGGTACCATGATGCCGTGTATGACACATGTTATTTCATTTTATTTTGGAAAATCTCACATAAATGGCCCAAAAAAGATCGGTACCATGATGCTGTAAATCACACATGTGACAATACTATAATACTTCACTAGCGAAATGTCTGCAAACGTTTGCAACAGAGCTCGATGCCATCATGTGCTTGATGTCAAAAACAGAATGTAAGAGCTTCTGTGTGTAAACGCTTCTGTGTGTAAAAGCGTCTGTGTGTATATGCGTCTGTGTGTAAAAGTGTCTGTATGTAAAAGTGTTTGCGTGTAAAAGTGTTTGCGTGTAAAAGTGTCTGTGTGTAAAGGCGTCTGTGTGTCAAAGCCTATGTGTGTAAAAGTGTCTAGTGTCTGTGTGTAAAACCTTCTCTGTGTAAAAGTTTCTGTATGTAAAAGCGTCTGTGTGTAAAAGCGCCTGTGTGTAAAAGTCTCTGTATGTAAAAACTCCTGTGTGTAACAGCTTCTGTGCAAACGCGTCTGTGTGTAAAAGGTTCTGTGTGTGAAAAAACAATACGAAGGATACGATGCAAAGTAGTGTCTTGTACTCTTGTACTTGTAATATATTGTCTTGCAATATAGTGTCTCAATACTAACAGCAGAAGACCCTGTTTCTCTACGCTCTCGGGCCATCCGTCGTCTAGTTTCCACTTCTCAGATTCAGCAGAGGATGCTTGGATGGGATGAACCTGGTTAGGAGAAGTGGATCACCCATGAATTTGAACACGGGGATTTTCGAGGTCCTTGAAATTGCGCAGCCGCTACAAGTTGGGAGAAGACCGTCCAAGTTTGTCGGCATCTGCTGAGCTAAGCCCCAAGAAGCTTCCAGAGGCCGCAGGGGGATGATAGGGCCGACATTTGCACTTGTGCATACTTGTGCCATCTTGTTCCGATGTATCAGAAATTGATATGAAAATCATATTGAAAATTATCCGACACAACGATAGTAAATTGAAAACTTGATCAGTTTCTGAACTATCGCTATGAGGAATCAACATGCACAAACTTAGTGCATTGTCTATGAAGTACCGCAGGTGAAAGCCAAGGGATCGGCTACCTATGATGACAGTGGCAGCGTGTCCAGCTCCTTGAAAGTGACGGCAGAAGATCTGAAGCTTGGAACATCTTGGAACTATTAAGTTTACTTCATTGGTTGATGCACTTTTCAGGTCTCCTAAGTACACTCCATAATAGACTCGAATCTCAAATTGATTCCGTGTGGATACCTGGGTCTTCTCACGGGCAGTAAATTTGCCTTTTCAAACTAATATGCCTGAAGGGGGTGTCGGGCAGAATATCTGTCTGCGGGCGGAATCCAGTTTCAACAACCGTGAACATTGAAATGTTGTATTTTTTGGGAGAATGAATTCTGGCGGAATTGCGCGTGATCCGGGTGGAAACACACGTGATTCAGGCGTAAATGGCCTTAACGATTTTTTTCGAGAACAAAAAGACAAATTCGATGGGCTAACGCCCGGGTGCCGCCGACCCCCCTTTTTTGGGAGGGCGGTGACCGCAGCCATTTTAATTCGGAAATGGCTCAGTATTAGCGAATGAGTAAACAAAAGAAAACACCATCCCGTAAATCTTTTTTAAATTATATATGATTAAACATTTACGGATGGTTTTAGACTATATATTAACAACGATTACAATAAAGATATACAGTATGATTCTAACTATAAATAAACTGCGGAAAGACACCTGAAATCATGGATTGTCATGGAGTTTCTACTTCTACATGACGTATCCATAGTTTGGCAAATCCAAGAGACGGTTTGGCAGGTTTCGGAAGGTTTGAAGGGTTTGAAGGGAGCATCCGGCAGTTGCGGGCCAGGAAAAAAAGGAAAGACTTGGCCTGCCACAGCTGGCAGCTCCAAGCGCCGGTTTGGAAGGTTTCGGAGGGTTTGAAGCTTTAACTCCGGCAGTTTCGGGCCAGTAGAAAAGGAAAGGCGTGGCCTGCCACAGCCCATAGTTTGGCAACTCCAAGAGACGGTTTGGCAGGTTTCGGAATGTTTGGACCAAGACGGCCCCAACGGACTTATAAACCCAAACAGCCTTATAAGCTCAAAGAACAGCCGAACGGACTCATAACTTGTGCCAGCAGACAGCACTGAAGAGAAAATGCATTTTCTTGGCAAGAAAATTTCAACAGACCTATGTTGAAAACTACAACAGATTTTAAGCTGTCAAACCAACAGCTCCTGTTGGTTTATTTCAATAAAACTTGCATTTCAACAGTGAACCTCTAAACCAATAAACCTGTTGAATCTTTTCAATAAGGCGCACTCTGGGAACGGCAAAGGGAAAGAAACAAGTGCAATGTCCAAAGGGTCCAAAGATGCTGATTCTGGTTACAAAGGAAAGGGTCATGAGCATGGTGCAGATCAACAAGTTGAGACCGACAGCAGAGCCAAAGGCAAGACCAAAGCTGGAGGCAAAGATTGCGGCAAGGGTGATGCAAATCAACAAGCTGAGTCCGATAGCAGAGCCAAAGGCAAGACCAAAGCTGGAGGGAAGGACTACGGCAAGGGTGATGCAACTTCTACAATGGGTTCTGCGGATCGACAAGTTGAGACCGACAGCAGCGCCAAAGGCAAGACCAACGCTGGAGGCAAAGCCTGCGGCAAGGGCGATGCAAATCAACAAGCTGAGTCCGATAGCAGAGCCAAAGGCAAGACCAAAGCTGGAGGGAAGGACTACGGCAAGTACTACAAAGGAAAGAAGGGAAAGTCCAAGGATGATGATGGGAAGACTGGGATGAAAGGCAACCGAAAAGCTGACCAGGGCGCTGAGGCCATATGGTTTCATCACAAGTTGTTTTTATTGATGATGACGACAATGATGATTTATTGTTTTCCTTTTCCTATAGGCCTCCAAGAGAAATTTTGTCGAAAGCTATGCCAGTTTCCAAACAGCCAGTCATTTTGCCAAAAGCTATGCCCATCTCTTACGGATCTTGATCATTCCAAAAAAGACCGCTCCAGACTTCGCCTGGAGAAGAGCACCATGGAGACGCATCGATAGAAACTCCTCAGTCAAAGAGGCGAACAGCCGATGAGGAGAGCTTCCGTTGACATTGAACCGCATCAAGAACCTAAAAAATTCTAGGTGGACCGATGCCACAGTGCTGTGCAGGACGGAAACATGGCCGCTACTCCGCAGCTCTAGCTTGTTTCCAGGGGTTGATGTTATAGAGGTTTAATAAGTTATATATCAATACCAACTTACTTCGCAAATTGGCCTCCACAAGTTCAATCTGGTAATGCCAAGTTAACCTGATAGCCAAGTGTCATTCCGTTCCGTGCCAGGTCTCCCGCTTTCCAGTTCGAAGGGATCGCTCCTGAGATCGGTTTCTATGCTGTCAAATGGTGAAGGCCCAGTGGAAATGAGTCCACTCGCTGAAAGAACTCGATCAGATGGAAAGATCAAAAGGGTTTCAGACTCAACACTTTTCAGACATTTCCGAATTAAATAAACTTTGCTAGCCAGCCCATGAGGTGGAACTGTTTTCAGGATATATCATATATCTTAACCATTCTTTGATCTTTCTAAGGTGAAGCTACTTAGTCCTGAGATGCGTGAACAAATTCAAGCCCAATCCTGGACGCTGTTGCTAGCTGATAGAAAAATCGACTATCACACCTCACAACACAACAATTGATTCTTGTGGAGGCTTTGACTGATGAATCCCAACTACCACAAGATGAACTGAAACGTGAACGGGAAACACTTCGACGGCGTGTTGCCAACCCTCAAGGCCAGCCCCAGGAAATGCGAGACCAAGTGAAATTTCTTGTTTAAGATGTGTTGGTGGATTGCCTCACATGCAGGTCTCCGGCCTGGTATTGTGGAAACATATCACGCAGCACATTCCAGCCAAGAAAGACATGGGGCTTATCAAGTGATTTTCCCAAGCCCACTACTTCAAACCGTGTCGCTGACTCAGGTTCGCCATACTCAAGAGCTTTCTCCTTGACCGAGACATGAAGGATTTGGTCATTGAATCACACTACAAAGAGTTGGCCACACAGAAGGACAAGACAACATGGGCCGAAGTTCCTCTAGACGAACTGGAGCTGGAGTATGCTACTGAAGAACGTCGAAAATGGCTCCATGAGAAAGTGGTACAATGTTGGGTTCCTTAGCGTTGTTTAGCAGTTGCTTGGTTGCTCTTGGTGTCTTTTTTGTTGCTAAGTTAAATGCGTGTGATGTGTTCAAGTGTGCATCCAGTCTGTCACTGAAACTTTTCACCACCATCATTGATGCCAAGGTATTAAGCTGGTTGACAGTGTGACCAGTTTTATTTTATTATGGACGGATCCAAGACTGGGGTTCAAGAACCCTTTGACTTGTCCAAGGCTCAGCATGCCCTTGGGATTCATGGAGTTTTTCGTTGATTCATGACGCGGTGAAAATGAATTGTTGCTGCAGCAGTGGCCCACTTCACGACATGTATGGCACAGATCCATGGAATTATTTAATGAAACTTCACGTTTAATGGCACTTTCACGTTTAATGTGTGTGTGTTTGGGTTCTACAATGAGCCAATGGTTTTATTACATTAACAATACGTATGTATAACATATCTATTGGTTTTGTCTTTCATGTGAATTTGGTTGAGAAGATGGCAAAATAATTCCAAATTAATGGAAACAACCAAAAATCATGGATGTACTATTATTGACCAAGTAACAATGACAGTAGACTCATGGCTTCTTAGAATGTAAAGGTTTTGGTTAATGTAAAAAATGGGGTCACTGGGTCATTCTAGAACCATTGGGTCATTCTGGAATCCAAGAGTGCAACCACACTTGGCTCCTTTGTTTTTTTGCCCAGCCCACCTAAACTGAAGATTGTCATGACATGAACCACCAAGAGCTACCAAGCAACAGCTAAACAACGCCAAGGTTCTCAAGTTGTGATCATTTACACTGCACAACATGCCTTGCATGTTACTACATAATAAAATATTTCATTTGTATATATAATATATGTTTACATCTAAAGATATATGTATATATATATATATTATAACTTTGTGATATCCAAAAATATTTACATCAAAACAATATTTTATATAGTAAAAAGATATCGTACTTAGTATTCAAACCAATCTTTAAAGATATTGTATTTAACATTGATTTAATGCTGCATACAATATTAATAGAGCACATAATATTGTAATATAAAGTTAGAAAATATGTTTTAAAAGCCACTTACATTACAATATGTTATTTATTATATATATATTTAGGATCTGATATATATATATATTGTAATTCAATATTTTACATATATATATATATACATAAAGTGGATCTGATATATTTAAATATTATAATATATTATATTTTTACATATATATATAAATATTCTTTTCTTTTATAATACAATACAATATAATATATTTTCATATTTTATGATATGATTTAAAATAATATTATATAAATATAAAAGAACATAACGTAATATAACATCATGTGATATTTTACAATATAAAACAATATACTGCAATATATTATTTTATAATATAAAATAACATAGTATAATAAAATATCATGCAAAAAAAATACAATATATAATAACATACACATATATATATATATATAATTTGGTATACCATTTATATGTACGTAAGTTGAATGATACATGTGCTGCTTTCTGCAACTGAAACTTTTTTGAGGCCAGACCGGACGACCTCACCCGCAGGACATTACTGGTGATCAAGTGCTACCTATCAGAACACATGTATGCATGCATGTCAGGACCCTGAGAACCCCAGGCGCCGCTTGCACAAGATTTTCAAATCTGTGGAGAACACCAGCTCCATACTCAGCTTGATACCAATGGTTCTCATTTGAAAAAACCTAGCTAGTTGATATGACACGTAGGGCCTCATCCACCTTTCAGTCAAGGTGCTGAGCTCAAGGAGGTTGGCACCACAATGAAGGCAACGGTCAGAATCCAAGCCAATAAGGCACTCAGGCAAACCTTGGCTTCAAAGCTGGACCAAGCGGCCGCCAGTTTTGAGAGTGGCCCTGGAGTCAGTGCTTGCTCCGAACCAAAAGCGAAAGCTAGGGTGAAGAAAGAAAAGCAACTTAAGGCCACTCACTCCTCACTAAATGCATTTTGCATCCATCCAGATTCGATTTGAACACTGGCTACCTGTTTGATTTGGAGGTTCTCAGTGCAGAAGCAAAGGAAAAGAAAGATTTTGACAAGGATCTGCAAAAGTGTTTTGACCGCAAATATTGAATTTCAAATTGAACATTGTTTCATCAGCAAGATGTGAGGCTTACAGCCATGGCTGGGAAAGCACGTTCTGCTGCCAGCAATTTGACTTCTTCCGGGATCCCACTTCAGGAGGCTTATATCATGTCAGCCGGATGAAAATTGTAAAAGAAATCTGAAAACCAATTCGTTTCCAGGCCACTGTGGAGGAGCTTGGTGTGATCCACACAAAGCTCGAGCAAAGCCACAAAGAGCCATCAGCTCAGAGCTACCCATTGCCCGGTATGATCAGCAAGTGAGGTTGCCTATTTTCATGATCTCTTCGTGAGAGCTTGTCATTTATTTCTGAGGGTTTGCGCTCTTGTCGTCAAGAACACAGCTCTGAAAGAGTGCCGCTCCGCTTTGGATGAGAAGAATTCGGAGATGCAGGACTGTTCATTTTTGATGCTGGAAATCCCATTTAATCTCAAGTAATATCAGGGTGAAAAACTATATCATGGACCGATCAGGAATGGGATAAAGTCATCAAGGGTGCTGAAGCTATCTACAGCAGCCATGAACGCCGTTTGAAACTTAGAACCATGCAAAAAAAAATCTTATGAAACTCCAACGCGATGTTGATTTGTTGCTTCTTTCTGTCTTCCAACAACTTGCATGGATGATATCTTTGACATGTTGTTTCACCATTCAGGTCTTGCAGCTGCAAAGCGAAAGGCGGAGAAGGACGCTCTTGGCAGTGCGAAACGACCTAAAGGTAAAGCGAAAGCAAAGGCTGAAGTCAAAGTGGAACCTGTGAAACAGGAGGCGCATTGCCATGAATGATCATCTAAACTCAAGACTTCGAAAATGAAACTCTGGTTTTCAGTTGTCGCGCTTTGATTTGAAAATCTTTGACACAAACACAAGGGTACTGTAGATTACACATGGACAGCAACTTGAAGCGCCACTTGCTTCTAACATTTGTTCTGCAGGCAGAGCAGGTGGAAGAGTGGGAGGATGAACCATATGGGGATGAATCGTCCGACGTACTTGTCTGGGAGGAGGACAATGCCCAGGAATAAAGAACCTTCACTTTAGCTGTTTTGTCTTAGGGTGCAAGGTGTAGACCAGTCGCTAGCTGCTCACATGAAGCTGGCTTAGGGGAGTTGTCAGGTTAAACAACCTTGACACGGTGTCCAAGCCCAATTCAACAACTATATAGGTTCCACGACCCGAATGCAACAACTATATAGGTTCCACGACCCGAATGCACACACAGTGATGTTGTTAACATGTTCGTTTAAAATGTGTGAATGGTCTTGGGAGCCGGCGCAGCTTGCATAGCTACAGAACATCTTGTGGTCGACATCACATGTGTGAGGGAGGGAAAAATGTGGAGCCATGTTATCCTTGTTGTGATTTGTTTACACATGTTGCTTCAGGAAACACGTTCAGTGAGTCAAAAAACAGCATGCATGTTGTTCAAGAGGGTGTAAAAACAACAAGAGAACAACTGACACATGATGACACTGTTAAGCACAACAGGTACGGGTAGCCATGCATGTGCAATTTTCTTGTTTAGTTTATCTTCTTTAATCTTCTTTTTTCTTATGCCTGTTAGTTATGTGGAACCTGCGCCGATCCATGACAACATCCTGGAGATTGTCACCAACACCGTGGATGAACTCTTTGAAATGCTTGGAAAAGGGGAAGTAGTGTCCTAAGTTTTTTTGCTTAGCACTTGACATCAACATGAACAAAGTGCAATGCGCTGGACAAAGGTCACAATGGTTCGCCTCAAGTCCCTCATCGGTTTCCTCCTAACATCCCATGATCAAACTGCAAAAGCGTTTTTCCATCTCGTGCAATACGTTTTGTTGATGTTTGTTTGGATAAGGTCGTCTTGAACTATTGCCTCATCGATATGTCCCGCTCTCCAGTTGCAAAAGATTTTCTTCACTCGAAGTTTGGCAAGTTTTGGCTTCCATGTCCATATATCATCGATGGATTCTCCTACCTTTGCGCATCTATATATATATATATCTCTCTCTCTGTGTGTGTGTGTATGCATGTGAGGAAAGACGTTCTGCAGTTGGCTGAAATGGTCCGCTTACACCGTGGCTGGGGATTGGGTCCTGTGCTGTGGAGATGGGCTTCAAATCAGAGCTGGAGAAACTTAGTTTAAGAGTGGTTTGGCATGGTAGCTGCTGCGATGATTATCTTTTTCTTCTGTTGTGTGACTATAAGGACATGTTATGCCGAACCCCTATGAATTCCAGATTCCAGTAGTTGGGGGCTTAATGTTGGATGTGCTTCAGTGTCGGTTGGTAAGCTGTGTATGGAATCTTCTGTTTTACCATTACTGTGCCTGACCCTGGATACAATGAGGAGTACGCTGATGCCCATGGTCCCATTCGCGAACATATGCGACAGTGCATCTTCTTCCCCCACGAGATTATGGGATGCATCTACAATACAAACAAATTGTATTTGGTTACTGGATCTCAGGACAGGTGGGCAATTGTTTAAGTAACTAGTTTGAATTTCCCATGTAACAAACATTGTTTTCAACAGCAAGTTGAGATTGAAGGATTTGGCAAAGTTCTGGGAATGCGAGCGTGGCACGCCATGGTTCCAATCCCACCCTATCCTTAGTGAGTTTTGGCAGCAATCAGCGCTGGAAGTTTGTTTTCATGCACCTGATGAAACAAATCGGTCGCAAGTTCAATCGGTCGCAAATCGGTCGCACAAACCTGAGCAGAGTTATCCCTCTCCGTTTGTATGGGGATGGTTGTGAAGCAACGCGTATTTTGTCAGCAGTGTGATGTGCCATGCATGTGCAAAGCCGACATGTTTAGAATCTGTGTTTTCCTCATGCCAAGGTAGCAAAAAAAATGAGATGACCAGTTTGCTTTGGCCGGCTTCTCATAGCAGTAGCACGATGAACACAAGAGTGCTGCCCCATGCCTAGAACAAACACGATTATTTTCTTCATACTGATGCGCAGGGGTATACAATTGCGCTTTTGTTGGGACGCTTGTGTTTCTATGATCTTGTGAAACATCTTTTCCCTGGCCAAGGTTGACTGTATTCAATGCTACTTATGCACGATGTGATGACGCAAGGACCTTGATTTTGGAAAATTTGCGATGGAGCTTTGAGAGCTTGAGTGCCTTGCTGGATCATGCATGATGTATTTACAAGTTTTGATTTTTTTCATATCATGCAAAGAATCTGACATTCAAACACATGTGCATGTGTGGGGGAGGGGTTATTGTCAAGATAAGAACCGATATCCACGTGTGGATCCATGGGGGCACCCACTTGACTCCAAAAGAGCATCAATGGCAGACCAAGGAATCGTTCCTGGGTATGTGTACATCTTAGATGGAATGCAAGCGGACCAGGATTATTTGAGGGCGTTTTTTTCTCTCAAAGGGTATGTGACGCGCCAAGTGTGCTGTCATTTGTGTGCTGTTGAAGCCTTACAATGGACGAGCAGCCGACCTGGTGAACCAAATGACCCCAACAAATTGTTTACAGTCTTCGGGCCGCAAGAAGACACTGGAATCATCAGCTTACAGGAATTTCAGCGAATCAACGGACTCACACCACTGACTTTGATCCCAGGATTTGATCCGTGCAGACTCTATCCAGACCAAATGCGCGTTGTTCACTTAGCGTTGATCCAAGACCTATGCTGTTCCGTTTTGCTGGACCTCACTGACCCGGACTCCATGTTTCAGGGCGCCAGTAGGGATGCAAAACTTTTGAGACTTTGGGAGGATTACAGGCTATGGTGTGAGCAAGAGGCTATTGGGTCCAGGGCTTCGAGGAGACTCTTCACTACAGCGATTTTGCGACCAGGCCCCAGAACCATCCCAGACAATCATGAATGCGACTGCTGCACGCTACTTCCTGTTTTGGGTGAATGTTTCTTGGCAATTTCAAACGGCCAGAACAAAACAATTATATAAGGGAATATGAACCAGACAATTATACAGGGTTATCTATGTGCCATTACTTGCATCCTATGTTATACCAACTGAGCATATAAATATCCCATGGTACACCTCGATTAAAAAATCATTTTTTGTTATGTATATAATTGGCCAGCATACCCCGAGCCCCTTGTTCAAAAATATCAGGCTTTGTGTCGCTGGGTGCTTTCGCAAGCAAATCCTACAAATTCTATGTTCAAATTCCATGAGTGCCTTGGTTCAAAAAACAACATATATCTGATATATGTCAAGTTTCGAGCCATATTTTTCTATTCAGAATGTTTTTTTGTTCTCACATATATATATATCTGTGTGTGTGTATGTACTGCCTGGCAGGCTTCGGGCAGCCTCTGTGGGATCTCTAGCAGCTATGGAAGTTTTGACGCTTCAGCATGGACGTGTTTTCCCTGCAGCTGCTTGCCATGAATACAAGGTGTGTTACTTGACATACCGCTCAAGCATGAACAGATTGGCGCAATGGGCTTTGGACCGAAAGGTCTGCAGATACCACCTGCGACCGAAACAACGCCAGCTGGGGCACCTTCTTCACTGTTTGCCCAAGAACCCACGGTACCTTGCAAACTTTTTGTCGGAGGATTTCATTTACAAATCAAAAGTTTTGGCTGAAAAGTGCCGTGCGCTTTTCATGTCGAAGCAGGTGTTGCAAAGATATGCCAATTTCTGTTGGCTTGCGGTGGCGCAACATGTGACCACAAACGTTTGCTGTGTGCAAAAAAGGAGCTCAAGCACCATGATTTTGACAGATTTGCATTCTTATCCTGTTTTCTACCTTCGGTACACACGCTGCCCCAAAACTTGGCAAAGAACGCTCATTCAGGTCACCAAACCTGATTTAAAAAAACATGCCAAATTTAGTAGAAAATCGCACAGAGAATGATTTTTTTGGGTCGTAGTTCAGCAGGTTTTGGCTCAAGATCAGTGTCCATGTGTGTTTTTTGATGACAATACCATGGTGTTTCAAGTGATTGTCGCTGAGCCATGGCAATCTTGATGGCCACAAAATTCGTGCCAAACCATGAGCGGATCTGTAACCACTGGCGAAACCAAAGCGGACTTACTTGGAGAGCCCCGGGAACTTATGAACTTATAAGTTAACTTACGGTGAACTTATCTTAGGGGTATGTTAAGTTCCATCTAAGTGCAACCTAAGTTGGCTAAGTTTTTATATCCTTTTTCCCGAGAGCGTTTGAGCGCAGGGTTCTTCCAATAGTGGGGGTCTGTATCTCATCTTCGCATTTTCACATCTTCTCATCTTCACATCTTCTCATCTTCACAGCTTCTCATCTTCACAGCTTCTCATCTTCACATCTTCTCATTTTCACATCTTCTCATCTTCACATCTTCTCATCTTCACATCTGCTCATTTTCACATCTTCACATCTTCACATCTGCCCACCTTCTCATCTTGCCCTCTTCCCCTCTTGCCCTCTTCCCCTCTTGCCCTCTCCTTTTTTTCTATTTCTCTTCTGGAGGCGGGGGCAGGGGCAGTGCCAACGAGACGGCACGAAACGCAACCCTTTCGCACGAAACGAGGTTCGATCGCCAAAAACTGAGGTAAAATTGCGATTTCAACTTGTCCCGCGCACAACCCTTTCGCACGAAACGAGGTTCGATCGCCAAAAACTGAGGTAAAAGTGCGAGTTCAAGTCGTCCCGCGCAACCCTTTCGCACGAAACGAGGTTCGATCGCCAAAAACTGAGGTAAAATTGCGATTTCAACTTGTCCCGCGCAACCCTTTCGCACGAAATGTGGTTCGGTCGTCAAAAAACTGAGGTAAAATTGCGAATTGCAAGGTGTCCCGCGCAACTCTTTCGCACGAAATGAAGTTCGATCGTCAAAAACTGAGGTAAAAGTGCGAGTTCAAGTCGTCCCGCGCAACCCTTTCACACGAAATGAGGTTCGATCGTCAAAAACTGAGGTAAAATTGCGATTTCAAGTTGTCCCGCGCAACTCTTTCGTCTGTGTAAACGTGTTTGTGCGTAAAAGCGTCTGTGTGTAACAGCGTCTCTTTGTAAAAGCGTCTGTGTGTAAAAGTGTTAGTTTGTAAAAGCGTCTGTGTGTAAAAGCTTTTGTGTGCAAAAGTGTCTGTGTGTCAAAGTGTTTGTGTGTAAAAGCGTCTGTGTGTAAAAGTGTCTGTGTGTAAAAGCGTCTGTGTGTAAACGCGTCTGTGTGTAAAAGCGTCTCTTTGTAAAAGCGTCTGTGTGTAAAAGTGTTACTGTGTAAAAGCGTCTGTGTGTAAAAGCTTTTGTGTGCAAAAGTGTCTGTGTATAAAAGTATTTGTATGTGAAAGCGTCTGTGTGTAAAACCGTCTGTGTGTAAAAGTGTCTGTGTGTAAAAGATTCTGTGTGCAGAAGCGTCTGCGTGTAAAAGCGTCTGTGTGTAAAAGCGTCTGAGTGTAAAAGCGTCTGTGTGTAAACGCGTCTTTGTGTAAAAGCGTCTGTGTGTAAAAGCGTCTGTGTGTAAAAGCATCTGTGTGTAAAAGTGTTAGTGTGTAAACGCGTCTGTGTGTCAAAGCTTTTGAGTGCAAAAGTGTTTGTGTGTCAAAGTGTTTGTGTGTAAAAGCGTCTGTATGTAAAAGCGTTTGTGTGTAAAAGCGTCTGTGTGGAAAAGCGTCTCTGTGTAAAAGCGTCTCTGTGTAAAAGCGTTTGTGTGTAAAAGCGTCTGTGTGTAAAAGTGTTCGTGTGTAAAAGCGTCTCTGTGTAAAATCGTCTGTGTGTAAAAGCGTCTGTGTGTAATAGCTATATTGTCTTGATACTCCTCTTCTTGTCTGCCTATAATACATCTTTAATATATTGTCCTGTCATATGGTGTCTCCATACTTATAACAAGAGAAGACCCTGCTCCTCTACACTCTCGGGCCATCCGTCGTCTAGTTTCTTTAGAAACCTGGTTTGATGCCTTTTCCACGATTACGCGCATTTTTCCACGACATGATCCAGAGTTTGCTATGTCAAGACACCAGCCTCTATATATATATATTTATATATATGAAGCGACCGAGCCAAACATTGCGGACCAAAAAAGACCATATTTCAGGTTGATAGCAAAACTCACGAGATGATTGGTTTCGTATAGAACTTCCATCATGTGCCGCGGACACTGAAAATTTGCTGTGACCACCCGTGGACACGCGGACAACCTACAATCATGCTCCCATAACTATGCAATTTAACCTATGCTTCCGCGGACACAGACCCGCGGACTTCCCAGTTAGCATCTTTTTTCCGTAGACACTCGCGGACACTCGCGGATCGTTCGTGGACACCTAGTCTACCTCCAAAACAGGCTGCGCGAGATCTATGACGATGGCCTGCACATGCTTCCTAGCCGTTTCGATCCAACTCGCCTCTGGTAAAGCTCACACAAGCAGACACTGCACATCGTTGATCTTATTTTCTTGCTATTGACTACCATTTCCTTTCTCACTCCACTCAACCTTTAAAAACTTGTAAAAGTATAACTTACCTAAGTTCTACATAACTTCATGTCATCCCTTACCAGCATAAACACCTAACTAACTTATAAATCACTAAGTTAGAGGTTAAGTCAGGGTCGAACTTATGAACGAAGTTAACCATTTAGGAGATTATAACTCAAGTTATCAAAGGAAGTTGGGAAGCAATACTTCCGAGTTACGGACAAATAGAATTCTGAGACTTGAAATGATGAAGGGTGGTACGTCATCTAACAATACATAACAAAAGAATAAGAAGCTATGCAGTTGACCTTGATGAAGGGTGGTAGATCACATAACAATACATAACAAAGAATAAGAAGCTATGACACAGGGTGGGTGAAGAAGGGAAGTGATGATGAAGGGGAGTGGTGACGAAGGGAAGTGGTGAAGAAGGGAAGTGGCGGAGAAGGGAAGTGGTGACGAAGGGAAGTGATGATGAAGGGAAGTGGTGGAGAAGGGAAGTGGTGAGGAAGGGAAGTGGTGACGAAGGGAAGTGGTGAAGAAGGGAAGTGATGATGAAGGGGAGTGGTGATGAAGGGAAGTGGTGAGGAAGGGAAGTGGTGAAGAAGGGAAGTGATGATGAAGGGGAGTGGTGACGAAGGGAAGTGGTGAAGAAGGGAAGTGATGATGAAGGGGAGTGGTGACGAAGGGAAGTGGTGAGGAAGGGAAGTGGTGAAGAAGGGAAGTGATGACGAAGGGAAGTGGTGAAGAAGGGAAGTGATGATGAAGGGAAGTGGTGAAGAAGGGAAGTGGTGCAGAAGGGAAGTGATGATGAAGGGGAGTGGTGACGAAGGGAAGTGGTGTGGAAGGGAAGTGGTGGAGAAGGGAAGTGGTGAGGAAGGGAAGTGGTGAAGAAGGGAAGTGATGATGAAGGGGAGTGGT
>CAMXCT020001196.1:105096-125916 GCA_947184155.2 Cladocopium goreaui | reverse complement strand
ACTACTACTACTACTACTACTAGTACTACTAGTACTACTAGTACTACTAGTACTCGTACTAGTACTACAACAACAACTGCTACTGCTACTGCTACAACCACAACAACTACTACTATACTACGACTCCTACTACTACTACTACTACTCCTACTACTCCTCCTCCTCCTCCTACTATTCCTACTACTCCTACTCCTTCTCCGACGCCTACTCCGACTCCTTTACTCCTCTACTCTTTGCTCCCTTCTTTCCCGAATACTACACTGGTAGGGCCGGCAATTCACAGGGTAATGATCGACCAGTAGTCATTTGGTATGCGTTCCATTGGTTGTTCAAGCACGCACTTGCTACTCAAACTGCTTCTGATCTATGGCTCTGTCTTCGTCTCTTCTTCTTTCAGGCCTCCACCTAGCGTGCACGTCAACCTCCCTTGGGGCAATCTCTCTCCCCATGTCTCCTTCCATGCAGCGGTTGGGTGTCAAGCCAGAGGCTCATACATAGTACCTGGCGCTACTTTGCTGGGGGCGGTACTACTTTGGTATACGGTCAACAGGTTGTTACAGCAAACCTTGCTACACAAGCCGATTCCGTTTTACGGCTTTATCTTCATTCCTCTTCTCTATGGCCGGCGGGCTTGCCGAAGGCAATTAGATATTTTGGCCATTGGCTACTACAAGTTCTGAAAACATCAGCAGGACAATAACCGGGTTTGCGAAATACCAGGCACATCAAAAACTCACAGGCCTCACCCTTGTCAGAACCAGAGCTGGAAGTCTTGGCGTGCTTTGTCACGGGGGCGGGCGGGGCAGGGCGCTTGTCAACAGCCTTGTCATTCCCAGTCTCACTGGCCTCACGCTTGTTGCACGTTCTTTTGCTGGGCTTGTTGCGTGCCTTGGAAAGCTTCTTTGCTGTTTTCAAAATGCCCTTTCTGATCCACTTGTCATGCCAACGTTTCGAAGCTGCTCTGTGCACTACCTTCTGTTCCTCTGTCTTCTCCTTTGTCTTGCTGTGCTTCTTCTTTGTGGTTCTGGGGGCTGCCTTCACCTTACTCGAAGCTGCCTTTGCCTTCGATTTAGCCCTGGTCTTGCTGGATGCTCGTGCAGGTCCCTTCTTCTCAGCCTTGCCTGGGGCGATTTCATCTCCATTTGCCTGGGGCGATTTCATCACCAAGGGCTTCTTCGAGGGTGGTGTCTGGGGAGGCGCGTCACCTTGTGTGTCACGTATGGGAACCTTTGTTGTCTCCTCAATTTTTGGCGTGTCACCCACCTGATTGTCATCCTTTGTGTTGGTGTCATGTGCTGTCTGGGGAGGCGTGTCACCTTGTGTGTCACGTGTGGGAACCTTTGTTTTCTCCTCAATTTTTGGCTTGTCACCAACCTGATTGTCATCCTTTGTGTTGGTGTCATGTGGTGTCTTTGGCCCTGTAGGCACACAAGGCTGATCACCCTCCTCCCCCAACACAAGCGTCTCTTGAGAGTCAGTCTCCGGACCAAACAGCTGTCTAGCACAAGGGGAGTGGCACTCATCTCCAGCACCAACCCCCAAGACCCCCAAAGAAGCACCCCCCTCACAGGGGTGAGGGTTCACCGGCTTGCTCTTGGCAGCCGTCATGGACGGAACGTAGAACCTCTGAAGCCTTTGAAGAGGTGGCCTAGCAGGGGGCAAAAAGCTATGCAGCGTAAGAAGGAAATAATATGATAGTATTTTTTCTTGTTATAAACTCTGCTATTTTGTCTTGCTTACTAGGTATGACTGGTACGGCGTGGTAAATCGTAAATGTTGTATGTAAATATATTTGATCTTTTTTGAACACTACATATTAAGTACTGGTGAACATGTACCCTTGGGAATTCATGATGAAGGTAGGACCATACATTGACAGCTTCCCCAAAAAAAATGCAAACCAGCCATGCCAGAACCCCCAGCCCAAGTGCCAGTCCTGTCTGAATGGTCTGGAGGTGTTGCAGGTACGGGCTGCGCACGTCCAAGGTTTGGGGTCCACAAATTGCCTGGGACAGCACCTGGAACTTGGAAATCGAACTGAGCTGGAGAAATGCTGTGAAATCCGCAAGGTGGCGGAGTAGGCTCATTGAACTCAACCGGTGACTGCGAGTCATCCTCCACAATCCATAGCTTGTTTAAGTCTGACATTGGCCCCGTACCAGCTCACGGCTGGCAGTGAAGTAGGGCTAGCTATTGTGTCCCTGCGTCGCCCCTTTTTTAGAGCCAACACCACAACTGTGAAAGTTGAAACAACTCAACTCAACAACTCAAATTTCAGATTTTACCAGAGCTCACGTGTCGCTTGGAAGGACCGAAGACTTCAGGCCACGCGCGTCTTCAAGAGGACACATTTTCTTGCTGCTGGATTGGGCCTGGTATGTTTCTGAGTGGATTGCCCCCAAGTAAACCTAGTGGCCAGCTAGCCGTCCGCCCCAAAAACGATCAAGTCAGTGAGAGTTCTATGACATTCCAATGGTAACAAAAGGTGATTTGTTTCAGTCGTTTAAGGGTAGACACATGCCACTCAGTAACCTGATTTTCCATGGTTGAGGCAGGCTCTAGTTGGCCATCCATGCTACAGCCCCGCAACCCATCTGCTCACACCGGCGGATTTGCCTGATGCATGGCTTCACCCTAAAAAGAAACCAAATGAAACCAATAATTAAATGTTTTTTGTAAATTGGTGACTGGAAAGGTTTCACCTTGCACGGCAAATCTTTTACATCAGCCTTTGGCATTGCCCGGCTGGCAGCACGAGTTTCTCTTTCACGAAATCAGGGGCTTTGCAGCCCCAATGGACTTCTCTGCCACATACGACCGAAGTCGCCACGCCTGAAGATAGGATTGGAAGGGGTGGCAATGGCCAATACATAAATCTTTTCTCGGGGTAATGGTTGTCTTATTATCATGCATGTTGGGCAGGAACCCGGACGATAATTTGGGGTTGAATATTTCACCCTGCGACAAAAAAAGAAAATTGGGAGTTCAACATTCAGGCCGAAACGAGCCGACATCATATAGTGGACTGGTGTGAAATCCAACAAAATCTAAGATGTTTGCTGGTAAGTTTGTATGTGCCCTGACCTGGTTCAGCGCAGGGGAAGACAAGATCTGCTGTGCTTCGAAGTAGGATCCCACATTCTTGACCTTCACATTGGCAAGCCTCACCGCAGCTTGCTTCCAAATCATTTTGGTGCCCTCCTTCAAGCCAATTTCAAACCTGGGAGGGCTTGGGCAGTAGACCAGCTTTTTTTTTATTGCCATTTCCCGCTTTTGAAAACATTCGGTCAGCTTTATTGAAATCCCATGGTGAAAACTTTCCGGTGTTGTTCCCAGCCTGTCAGCTTCGTCGGGGTTCTGACACACCTGTGCTGGACGGCTGCAGGAGTGCCCAGCGACTTCGTAATCAACCAGGCCGGTCCGTTCAACCTGCTGAAGCGCCGATCGAACTGAGATTGGAGGGCCATCGTTGCCATCACTGTCCTGGCGCGAAGAAGCCAATTATGAGTCATATGGGTATTTCTCACAATGGGGGGATGCTCAAAGAATTCTAGCAGGTATGTTTGAATATTTTTTCAAGCATCTTTCATTTTGAGCAATACCCTGCCCCTTATCATTGAACGCCTGGTGGTGATGTAAAATTCAAACATATTTGGGAATACTCAATATGGGATTGTTAATATGAGGGGGATGTATTAGATGGTATTTGTGATTGACATTGACGATTATTCAGAATGTAAAGGGGTCTCCTGTTATTACATTGCCCTTGTTGGGTTTTACTACGAAGAAACATCCTAGTAATCCTTGATCCCTGTCCTCGAGAACAACGATCTCCTGATCAGAAGATAGTTCGAACTCGAAGCCTTTCTCAGGGTGCTCCTGTCAGGGAGCGGGTGTTTTAGTAGAGTGGTTGGTCAAGTCAAGTACCTGCTTTAAAAGAGAACATTTTCCACATATGTTTGAACCCCAGCTCCTGGCAGAAGGTAACTGCTTTGGCGTCAAGCAGCCATGTGCCCGCCCCGAACATGAATGCGGGCTCATCGGCTGAAATCTCTCCATCCTGGGACGCGAGCACAAACAGCTTGGGCCCCTCATAGATCGCGCCTTGAAGCTCTGAGTTGGAAGCGAAAGAGTGCAAAGCAGGTCCATATTTGGTGTCAAGGTCCGCCTTTGTGGTGGGTTCACCAGGAAAGGCCATGTTCCACTGGAAAACTTCTGCAGCAGCTTCACCAATGCCATTTGGTGCATCGGTCACCTCAGCAGTCTGAGTTGCACCAGCATGCGGCTCAGCCCACTTGGCATCGAAAGATTTGAGAATTTTCCGCCACTCAGGAGCACGGATCGGGTCACCAATCCATTGCGCCCGGATCGTCGAAGGGATTGTAAGCTTCCCACCGTCCAAGACGCACACCATGAAGTCTGGCTCCTCCACGACCATCGGAGTCTCATCCGTTGGGTCTGCCTTGAACTTTGGCACCATCTTGCCAATGAGACCGGACCCGGCCTTCCAGTCCTGTCAAGGGCGCGAATTTGACACCATATCTGGCCCTTCTTTGCCTTTTGTAATGCTTTAAACTTAAACCTGTAATCCGAACCGTATACCACCATTGAGGGGTGAACATCTTCTTACCAATCCCTACACCTCCAAGAGCATGTTCCCAACGGTCATCGAGGTGTACTCATGATACACTTGGTTGTCGGTGATGCTCAGGATGGGGATCCCCATGCCAAGACACGCCTTCTCAACAGCACCACAGTAGCCAGTTGTGTGGATCACTGCAGTCTTCTTGTCACCTGAAGCGGGTTCCATTGTGCATGGTTTGTGTTCTGGTTTTTCCCATCCCACGTGAATAAACAGATTGCTGTATATTTAAACATAAGCATCATATGCTTTAAACCACAATGTAGTTACACCAAAAAAGGACGATAGAGATCGAACCAAGAAAGAAAATATGGGGAACAATTTTTGGGGAATACATGACCTGTACATATCTATACGATCAGTACTTGTCTCCCTTTTTGGTGGTTGTGAAATTAACTACCTACATATGAAAACCGAAGTTTCAATATGGTTCTGGTGTTTTTTTGCTCTAGTAACTGGAACATGGTTGGAACGATATTTTGATCTCTCCCAACGTGCTTATGCCTAGTAAAAGGCAAGAAATCGCCCCAACCAAATGTTTAGAGTACCAACGATACCAAGTTACCAACTGAAGCATGAGAGATCAACTTGGTCATCACATCAACTCCAGCAATCCATTGCGAAGTTTCCTGGGCATCGGAAAGGTTTCGCCGTGCATCATGTGACTGGAACTGGGTTTTGGAACTGCAAAATCTGCTTCCGGTAGCCTCTGCGGCATGCTATCCAACGAAAACCCCTGGAACTTCCACAGGTTGGACTGGATGAAGGTGTTGAGGTGCACCGCATCCTGAGGATCGTCATTTCGGTTCCTCCTGTGTCCTGTTCCTTTCGATGGAAGTGTCGTGTCTGCAACACAAAGCCACCCATGAAAGTAGATTGGCCTCTCCGAGTTCCCATGGAGGTTCCCCGGATCCACCCCAAGGCGAATGTCGCGGAGAGCAATGCCCAAGTTGCCACACTTGTCCACAATGGCTCGATGATCTTGGCGAAGGGATCCGGCCCCAGAGGTGGAAACCAGGAGAGGCGCAATGATAACACCGGCTGAGCCTCAGCGTCAGCATCAAAGAAGAACTTTGATTTTGCGATGCTTTCTTCCAAAACCCAGGTCCAGGGGGGAAAGCAGAAAAGCTAAAACTCGAGGTTTTGCAGGAAAAGGTAGCAAAGTGCAAAATGCATGCCCCATGCCCAGGAGATCTCAAATTTTACGCCAAGTCCACCTGTTTCCCCCATATAAAAACAGGGTACACCCCATACAATCAGCTCTACCAAATGAAGATTAGACACACCCTGGGTTTCGCTGCAAGACCTTCTGCAGAAGCGTGCACTGCTTGTTGATCACTCCAGTAGTTGCCACTCCAAGCTTGGTGAAATCCACAATGGTCAGAACATGCAACTGCTCCGGCTTTACCTCAGGGGGCATAGTCATATATTATACCTTGAGCCCCATAAGATTGCGCCCCATAAGATTTGAACATGGGAATGTCTCAATATAGGGGTGCCCGAAACTTTATATTATAGCTACTTAAAATAATAAATCTGGGGAACCCCTATTGTGAGACATTCCCATATATCATATGTATATTATAACAAGTGATTTTATAAAGCTACCCTTGGACTGCCCTAAAAGACTTATACATATTTCAGTCTGATCTTTACAAAAGTTACCCTTCAACCCTTTTCCAAAGTTTCGGGGGTAAAACAAATGCTTTTGGCAAATCAAGTTCCTTGCACTCCGTGGCGGCTTGTGACAGCCATGCTGAGAGGTTGGGGACATTGGTCAAATCACCGAGCAAGTTCAAATGGCACCATTTGTTCATGTAGCGCTCCACAATCCTAAATAGATAGAGCTCTGACCATCAGAAACACAAAATCATAACCGTGCTAAGCAGTGCTACGTTCAATTTCAAACAATCTGAATTTGGGGAGCCGATCAAAAAACCCATAAGCCCACGCCCAAGTCTCCCCTGCCCAATCGCATTCTGCGCTTTGACATGGGTGACAGAAATGATGTGCTCTCGGATCACCTTCTTGTTCTGCAGGTTGAGGTGCTTCACCCAAGCCACTTCATCCAGCCTCAAAGGCGAGGAGGATCAAGAATGGGGTTGAATTTCGCCCACCATGTTTAAAATGTTACAGCGGTGGTGGATTTTAGGTTCGACGTCTAGCCCTTCAAGGGGGAATAAAACCAAACAGGAATACATAGATAAGGGACCCAATCTTCGATTTGACTTCACAAAATTGGGCTGCTGCTGTTGTTTCTTCCAACATGGAGACATCTTCCACCGATTCAGCGGGGTCCACAACAGGGTCGACCAACTCCTTCCAAAGGCTGAGGTGTTTGACATCCCAATTCGGCAGCGCACTTTCCACACACAGTTGCACCTCCGCAAAGTAGTCCCTGCACAGGATCAGAGCAGGTGGGGTAACCTTGAGGCCCAGTGCAATATAGAACCTTGACCAGCGTTTAAGGGGCCCAGTTTCTACCATCAACCAGGTAGCGTCCACCCAGTCAAGTTGGCAAGGGTATCGATCAGGTATTATTGCAAAACACATCGTGAGCCCCCACAAAATGTTTCCATTTGAAGGGCAAAAGGTGCTAAGTTACCCCATGCTAGACTTGGTGGGTAGTAGCAATTTTCCTGTTGGTTTGCCACAAAGAAGGCCACCCACAAAGGGAAAGCGACCCCAAAAAAACCGAAGACGAGGGGGGTGGGTTCTTTTTCCACACCTGCCAGGTGAGGGTCTTTAGGTTTTATCAGAATCACTTCCTCCTCCTTCCTCCTCCTCTTCTCCTCATCCTCTCTTCTCCTCTTCTTCTCCTCTCCAAAATGAAGCCCTTTCAACCGGAGGCCCCCTTTCAAAGGAAATCTTGCCAGAATAGAATGTCGGAAAGAATGCTCAAGTAAATGCCAGAATACATGCTAGAAAGAATGCCAGAATAGATGCCAGAAAGAATGTCAGAATAGATGCCAGATAGAATATCAGAAAAAATCCCAGAATGAATGCCAGAGAAAATGTCAGAATAGATGCCAGATAGGATGTCAGAATAGAATGGATGTCAGACATAATGGCAGAAAAAAAGGTCAGAATAGAATGTCAGATAGAATGTCAGAATAGAATGTCAGAACATATATGCCATATTATATATATATATATATACATATGTATATTTCCAGATGTGGTCAGGAACGATGAAAAAAAAATGTCACGGTGGGGGCCACTCGAAGTAAAGCAATTGCGTGCTTTTTGTATTTTTGGCAGCGGCAAACCAACAAGAAAATTACAAGTGGCATGGATTATTGTTGAATCCATCGCCTTGCCATGAAGGCAGAGTGCACGGATTGCACCACTTCCAATTTCTTGGAATCATCCTCGCTCCAGAATTTTGCTGCTTCTTCTGCGGCATGAAACATGACACATGCGTAGTCAACCATTCTGTCCCATTCCCCAACGGTTGGACGGTGTTTGCAACGCACACTTGCTTTCACCCGTTTGGTTTTCAAGTTGAAAGTAGCGATGTGGTTCTCAATGAAAGCTTCTTGGACATCTGCGGTCACGGTCAAGAGCTTTTTGAAATGGCTTTTCACATTTTTGGGGTAAGCTGACAGCAACCACCGTGACGACCTCAGCAGCTCGCTGGAGAGCGCACATTCCTTCCACTTGTGCCAATTCAGGTGCGCCTGCATGGCAGCTCTGGTTTCGGGCGTCGTCCCCACCAAAAGGTGTAAGACTGCCTTTTGCTTGTTTTCATCCAAGTGAAATTTGGCAATCACTCCTGGGTGGTTGTGGAACTCGGCAATGATCAAATTCAAGCGGTCTTCTGTCCCCAACTTTGAACTATGGGTTCCATCCTCAGCCTTCGCCCTCATGACAGCTGAGAATTGAAGTGCGAGAGATAGCGCTGAGGGCGGCTGCCTCTCAGCACCTCTAAAGCTCAGCTGCAAGTTGGTGAAGGACTGCTGCATGATGGTGGTGTCGATCATCACCTTAGTGTCAGCATACATGAAACAACTTAGTGAAAATTGTGGGAAGGGGCCCTGAAAAACGGAGCATGTTCCAACAACATCGAAAACCGATGGAAGCTATTTGCCATTTTTGGGAGAGTTTGATCAAAAATAAAGGGTAGATGAGAAAAGTACCAATGTAATATGAGAATCATAGGTTGGAAGGAGGAAAGCTCTGTCCAAGAATGGCACCAATGGCTCCAGTTTTGACCAATGTTCTTCCACATCATATTCCGCTGCAGCCAAGAGAACAAAGGCAATAACCGATGCTTTCGTCCAACCCTTCACTATGTCAAGGGAACAGGTCTCCAACTGCAATTTGTCACCTCATTCATTGGATTTGTGATGGGGATATATCCAACCAAAAAAATCAATCGACAGATCAAAACAGTGTTCTTGGCTTTGAAAAATTAGGTCGAGACCGTCCGCCGGGAAGGTTGCCTTAGCAATTAAAAGGCCATTATGGAACCAGGGCCAGCTATGATTTGATATGCATCAAAAAGAGGTGAGGTTAAGGAGATCAATGAATGAGGAGGCGACATTGCACGACAAGGGTTCGCGTCCAAGATCAATGCCATGCAGCATGGACTCCCAGCAAACGATCCAATCCCGTACACATGGAAGTCCATCCGCTGGAGGTGTAAACCTCATTTTTCTCCCCTGCCAGCCCGATGAAAACTGCCTGAATCTCTAAGGTCACCAACACGCGCATTAAAAAAGAAGACATATTTATGACATTGTTTTTTGGTGTTACTTGGATAGAACCCATTCACCAAGAAACTTCAAGGCTGTGATTGGCAGCTTGAGCGTGTCCTTGTCCATCGATCGATCTAGCACCTAAAAAACAAGTTGGTCAAAGAATTGAATGGGTGTTAGTCATCTTTTATGACCGTGCAACATATTTTAGTTCTCCCACTATAGTACCCTAAATCCACTGAGTGAGAAACAACACTGGTGCAGGACTTGTAGATCATGCCGCTCCTCTTGTACTGGTAACCCGCAAACCACAACTCCAGAGACTTCATGTGTTGGCTGTTGTTCTCGGGATTGTTAGACCCCAGGTGGAAAGGCACGATCTCTGCAGGGTGGGCACCAGGTTTGACCTTCTCGCCCTCACCACCAAAAGTCATGACATACTCATGCATTTCCTTTGGCTGAAAAAGCAACGGATTTCAAACAATGAACCCAGGACGTTTGTTCAGGAATATATATATATATATATATAATAAGTTGCTTTTGTTTGAAATCTGTCCATAATCGAAACAAAAGACACATAAAACTCAAAAATCTACTGGGCCCCCCGGATGCTTTTTGGCACTATACATGTGACCTACCCCCCCCACAACATATTTGAAATCCCAAGCTTCGCGGATGAGAGAGACATCCCCAGGCAGCTTCTTCACAAACTTCTCGAAGGCACTACAAGGCTTCTTGGCCGCTGACGGGGGCGAAGGGGTCAGGGTATCAGATTTCATTTCCTCTTTCAACTTGACCTCCTTTTTCTCTGGGGTTTCAAAAGCCAATTGTTTGGCCCGCTGCAAAACTGCATTTACAGCCATACCGCACACAGCGCTTCGTTGGCGCAAAGCAACTTCCTAGAAGTCCTCACTACTGAACCCTTGAAGTAGACGGACGGCAAAGGATCGGCGTTTGGAATATTTCTGAGACCTAAAACCACCATTGATTTTCAAGAAGGGCCCCAACATAAAAATCAATGGACGTACCCAGGGCGTCACCATTGAAAACCCTGGTTTATGAGGGGTATGGTTCAATTTTTTTTTGCTGGCCAAGAAGCAAATCGATTGCATAGCTCCAGATCTAGGGTTTTCAATGGACGTGCCCAGGGTATGTCCATTGATCTTGCTTTAGCCTTCCCCAGTAAAAATCAATGGACAAAGTTGCCATAAAGGAAAACAAACAACCACAAGAGTCACAGATTTCAATGGCGATATCGCCACCGCTACCATCGATTTTTAACATTCAGCTCGTCAAAAATTCTCATGTCCATCGATTTTGGTTTGCAAGACGCCCGGCATACATCGACTTTGGCCAGAAAAAAATTAAAGTGCATCGATTTCAATCTAACCCCTATTCCAATACCATCGATTTGAGGGGTGCCCATCCCAAGGTCCATCGATTTTTGTGGGTTGAACATTTTCTCATCCCAAGGTCCATCGATTTTTGTGGAAAACAGTTTTGGGGTCCATCGATTTGAGGGGTGCCCCATCCCAAGGTCCATCGACTTTTGTGGAAAACAGTTTTAGGTCCATCGATTTGAGGGGTGCCCCATCCCAAGGTCCATCGATTTTTGTGAAAAACAATTTTAGGGTCCATCGATTTGAGGGGTGCCCCATCCCAAGGTCCATCGATTTTTGTGGAAAACAATTTTAGGGTCCATCGATTTGAGGGGTGCCCCATCCCAAGGTCCATCGATTTTTGTGGAAGACAATGTTAGAGTCCATCGATTTGAGGGTCGCCCCATCCCCAAGCCCATCGATTTTTGTGGTTTTTGTGGGAAGATAATTTCAGGATCCATCGGTTGGAGAAGTTCACCATCCCAAGGTCCATCGATTTTTGTGGAAACCCATTTACGGTGCATCGGATTCCATCAGCTCAAAGTGAAAATACATATTGATTTGAAAGGTAAGGTGAATTTATCCCTTATGTAGTAAAAGGACTCCTGGTTTCCATACCATGCCCAGCCAGCTGAGAGGTGGGGCGCACCTGGTGGATCAATGCGTGGACCTTGGCTGTGGCCAGTGTTTGAAACAGTGCTGACTGCAAAGTAATCAAGTTGACAGATTGGCAAATGGTTAATGGGATCTGGACTCCATTAATTACTAAATAAGGTTTGAAGCCGGTTTTTGTGAAATTCCAACCAAATTTTCAACAATCTGAACCACCATCAGCACTGACCGCGTAGGAATTGATTTTACCCCCAGATCGCAATGCTTCCGCTATATATATAGATGTTTTCAGACTTTCACTGCTGCTGCAATGCTTTGCGTGCAGCAATCAGCGCACTTGTGGCATCAACAAAACCCTCAAACGCCAGCTCTGCTTTGCCCACCAAGGGCTCTAAGCTTTTAAGGGGGTCATCTTCTGAACTGTGCGCGCATTCCCCCAGCAAAGCTTCAAGCGCATCCCCCATCTTCTGCTGAACATCGAGAAAATCACCAAGAGCGTCACTAATTTCCTCCCAGTCTTCAAAGGTTGCTTTGCTAGGCTCAGGGGAGTCAGGGCGTGCCAACTTGCACTGTTCCTCCCAATGGGAGCGCAGCAAGAGCATTCTGTTGCCCCTAGACATGCGAGGCATCACAGGCAAGGAGTGCACCTTCAACCTGTCAATCAGATCATCCTGCTTCAGCTTCGGAAAGCCGCGGGTTGGGTCATGGGGATGGGGTTCTCCTTTGAGGTGGGTCTTGAACAAAGCTTTGAGCTCAGGTAAAGTCATGGTTTCCAACTTCTCCCCTACCTTCAAGCTAGCAGCTACAGACCAACTAGGCTGGAGTGCCTCAACCAATTCAGGCTTCGTTTGAGGGATGCGTGGTGCTGTTGCCCTCGACCAATGGTAAGGCGTGCCAGCGCTCCAGCAAAAGTCACAGCAAGTGGGTTCAGCCATGGGGTCAAACGGAACAAGCAATCCTAACCCTCACTTCTAAAAACTTGAGGTGGTAAAATGTTTGTTGAAACACAAATAAAAGCAGACACAAATATTCACCAAAACACAAATCAAGTTGTTGAAGCATGGAAGCAAACATTTTGAAGTATTGACTGCGAATTGAATTCAAAGCTCCCTTTGGTTTTCGAAACTAACGACATCATACTGCTAGGTGCTTGGGTGACACGACAGAGGGTGCTGGCGAATAGGATATCATTTTTTCATTGGAACAGAGTGGAACGGATCAAATAGCTAAGTATATATTGAGTTGGAACAGGTACGAGCAGAGAAAACACTGTCTGGAACCGCACCCCAAAAATCACACATTCCTACCACCCCCAAAGGCCGCTCTCAAAGGTGCAGCAGGCGCCAAGGCTGCTACCACTGATGGATGAAGCTGGTACTGAGGGGCACCAACACCGCGATGTCCAGGAAGTGATGCATGCCAAGGAAGATCTGGAAGCTGAGAATCAACCTTGAAACAGCAGGGACTGAATAACAACAAGCAACACAGGGAGGACAGGAGCAGAACGAAATTGAAACTTCAGTTTTGGACGTTTTATCCATGGCTTCAGTACCCAACAAAACGCAATTACACAATACCTAGTGCCAATCTTTGGTTTCAATAAAGGTCCTGGCGGTAAACCTTCTTTGAATGAAGTTAGAAAGGGGCTGGGTGGTAGTTGCTAGCTGTATCTAATTCTGAAAAGGTTATTTTTATAGTTGTTTTGTCCCCATTTTATGCCCAAAAATTCGCGCGAACCCAACCATGATTACTTTGCTTCGAGTGATCCCTACGGTGGCATGATTTTTTTGTTATCGTTTCTGACATCTCATCTGGAAGTATATGCGGCATATATTTTCCAACATTCTATTCCAACAGTCTATTTGGCATTCTTTTCTGGCATTATACCTGACATCAATTGTATTCTCACATCCTATCTGGCGCATCTAGTCTAACTCTGACGTGGGCGCTGCCGGGCCTCAACCCTCTCTGAGATCTCGCGCTTGCAATTGCGATCCGTCGATCTGGAGCTCGCAGTTGAGGTCCGGGAGGAGGAGGAAGTAGGAGAGAGAGGAGGAGAAGAGGAGAGGAGGAGAGGAGGAGGAGGAGGAGAAGTGGAGAGGAGGAGAGGAGAGAGGAGGAGAGGAGAGAGGAGGGAGAGGAGGAGGAGGAGAGAGAAGGAGGAGAGGAGGAGAGGAGGAAGAGAGGGAGGAGGAGAGGAGGAGAAGGAGGAGGAGAGGGAGGAGAGGAGAGGCAGGAGAGGAGGAAGGAGAGGAGGGAGGAGAGGAGGGGAGGAGAGGAGGAGGGAGAGAGGGAGGAGAGGAGGAAGAGGAGGAGAGAGAGAGGAGAGAGGAGGAGAGGAGGAGAGAGAAGGAGGAGAGGAGAGAGGAGGGGAGAGAGGAGGAGAGGAGGAGGAGAGGAGGAGAGGAGGAGAGAAGAGGAGAGGAGGAGAGGAGGAGAGGAGGAAGAGAGGAGAGATGAGAGAAGAGGAGAGAGGAGAGAAGAGGAGAGAGGAGAAGGAGGAGTAGGAGGAGAGGAGAGAGGAGGAAAGGAGGAGAGGAGGAGAGGAGGAGAGGAGAGAGGAAAGGAGAGAGGAGGAGAGGAGGGAGAGGAGGAGAGGAGAGAGAGGAGGAGAGGAGAGGAGGAGAGGAGGAGAGGAGGAGAGGAGGAGAGGAGGAGAGGAGAGAGAAGAGGAGAAGAGGAGAAGAGGAGGAGAGGAGGAGAGGAGAGGAGGAGAGGAGGAGAGGAGGCAGAGGAGAAGTAACTCTGATAAAATCTAGAGGCCCTCCCCTGGCAGGTGGCGGAAAAAGTTCAACCTTTCGGCAAGGAAGGAAACCCACTGAGTAAGGTATTGTTTAAACATTTTAAACACGGAGAAACATAGAACAGGACTTGTTTGAACAATGGCTGCGTGGTGGGTCTAGGGGCATAGAAACGGTTTCGGGCCAACTTCTGTAGATATTCCACACTTTCTGCATAAGCTTGCCCGTAACTCTCCTGCACAGCGTTGGCAACTTGCAAGCACTGATCCCTGAAAGCCGACGAGTAATTGTTTGCATGCCTTGAATTGCTGTAAGGTTGCGCATCTCAAATGACGGAGTCTAACTACCCAAAAATACATCTGACCCATTGTTGGGCACAGAAACCCAAATGAAATTCAAAAGCTTACCTTGCAACTTTGCAGCTTTGTGGATGGTACCAAGCCAACACGGTCGCCTCGTGAAGCTGTCATGATCAACAAAGGTCTTTGAGAAAGGCTTTCTGTACCCATGTATCGCTTTACCAAACAAATAATATCGTGTGGGTCAGCTTGGGCGGTGCTTGATCCGCGATCAATGTTTGCTTGAAGCTGATCAGGCAAATCTGTGCGCAGGGCGTGTCTAGTCTTTAAACACTTTACCGGTTCTCTTTCAGATTTTCTACGTTATCATAAAAACATACTTTGTAAACATCGTGTTTTTTCGCCAACGAGCCTCTACGCTGCATCATCAGAAAACAATGGTTTGCCGTTGTGTCTTCTTTCAAGCCACCGCTGATGCTGACTTGTTGTGGTGCAAAATGGCTTTTCCAATTTCTGACTGAATCGATTTTACATACGCTTGTAGCTGTTTGCAACCCAATCCAAGATTTGAGTCCTGGCCTTGCCAGCTCTGACTCCAAAGTGGAAATCACCGATTGCGGGCTCTTCAGCGAGTCACAGCTAGAAATTCTCCTGGCGAGAATTCCCCACAATTGATCCACTTGGTCGTGGCTGTGGCTTTTTCGCAGGTTCAAAAGGCCTGTGCACCTGCAAAGGTTTTTGCTTGTGAGGGCCACCAAGTAGGATAACATATATTGTTTTTTTGCTTCTCGTGGGGTGTTGTCACTACATACGAAAACTGTAGATGGCATACATCTTCCTGTGGTTTCGGAGATGCGCTTCACGTCTTCCAGGGTTCTCGCTATGCATTCAATAACGCAGCTGCTGTCGTGACGGGTGCACTCGTCCAGTAGGAACAAATTCAGTGTCCATCCTAGGCTCATTTTGGTTTTTCTTTAATTTTAAATTAAATTAATCCAAAAGGAAAAAAGCGAACTTGGAAAGCAAAGGCAACATTGAAAATATGCTAATCTTCCTAGCTTCCCACTGCCCAGGCTGCATGCAGCTTCATACATGGTCGTTGGACTTTGGCCCTACGGTTTGAACTAGAGGGAGACAGAGGAAACACAAATGTAGATCGAATATCTATTTGTTTTGGGCCCATCCAATTTCTTGGTTGTTTCGGGTCATTACAAAAAAGAAAGCGAAAAACACGCTATGTGTTCAAAGGGGAGCATGGATGCGATGGCACGGTGCTGTGGATGGCGAGGTAATCTGAACTTAGCCTGGTCCATACCATCTACCAGTATTGTGAGCGTGTTGGACTCCTTCTCGGTGCTTAATTCATTCAAAGACCATTGTATGCTTCGATCGATATATTGCTCATGCAAATGTTCCCGGTATGTTTTTACAGCGCCGAGCTTTTCCTCGATGGAAATGGAATGGTCATTAATTTGGTTTGTCAGGTGGGTGCATATCTCACAGCGGCTGAACCTCAGATTTGAAAACTAAAACGCCCCGCCCCGTTGACTGATTCCACTTTTTCCCTGTATTTTACTTGCTGCTGCCAAGTTTCAAATTCTTGTCCCTGAATTTCAGCACGTCCTTCCACCGCGAAGCGTAGATGCGGGAAAACGTAGAATACCTGAGCGGTTGAGTGCCAAGGTTTTCCAGTTTGGGAAGAACTTGCAAGCCCAGTGACACTCATACAATTTTACCCATCACAAGCATACTGTGGCAAATCCAATGGACGAGCAATGGCTTGCACCGATGAGCTTCCGTGTTGCTGCGTAATGGCTGAACAATTCCATCACATTTCCGGGAGGAAGGTATTTTGTCAGTTTCTTCGAGTCTTCCCACTGAATGAGTTGTAGTGCAACACTTTGACCAGGCTTCTGTAACCATGTAATTAGTTCAGTGTCTTCTACATCACTGTCTAGATCGAAATCCGAGTCATCAGCTGCTGCAGCTCTGCCTCTACGGATGAACCTGAATTGATTTCGGGAATCACCGCCCCGAAAATGATCTCGCGAACACCGCCTAAAAAAAAGTACGGCAACAGCAACAAGGCAAAAACTTTGAGTTGTAAATTTCCACAGGGGCCTGTCGGGTAGAGTTTCAGCTACTCGGTGGTGTAGTGTTGCAAAAAAAGCATCTACCGCAAATGATTTTTCCCTGCTGCCTGCTTTGGACTTCCCAAAACGAAGATCCGGAACCATCCTCACACCTCGTCTGAGGCGGCTGGAACCTATCCCAAGCAGTTGGGACAAGCATTTGCAGCCCACTGCCAACCCGAGAAAGCGCAGTGACTGAAGAGGCCCGGATCCGTCAGCAGATTGATTCAACTTAGATAGCTGGTTGTGGACCAGTCTGTCTCATCCAACATGTTTAAAACTTAGCTCGCTGATTTTATCACGAAGTAACATACAACTTTTGTTATGATTTCTTCTGGGTGCCCGTGATGCAGTTGCTCTTTAATACCTTACACCTTCTGAGTCATGCAGTATCTTTCTTGCAGACCAAGTTCAAGGGAATCTTGATCTGATTTCGGAAGCTCCCAGAACTCTTGAATGAAATTGCGGACGTTCTTCTCTCGGTATTGACTGTAGCAGGTCTTCCGCGCACCTTAGTTGATATGGGCATGCGTTTGGGAGAATCTCTGATTGGGGTATACCTGGGGGTCAGTATGATATATTATGATGCACTTTTAGTCAGTTTAAAGTCATACATAGATGTGCCTTGACTTAAGATGGACTTAGGGGCTTTATAAAACGACTTAGGGAAGTTAACTTGAAGTTATGTTTAGTTATGTTATAAGTTTTGTAACTTAAGTTATATCTTTTGTATCTTTTTTCGCGTTTTTGTATTTTTTGCAACTGTCATGTGATTTGGAAAGTTCCGTGTTTCCCGCTGCATGTCGTTTCCTTAGCTTTTGATCTCGAAATGTGAAGAGTTTCTGGCAAAAACTGCAGAAAAAACAGCTACGGATTTCAGTTTTGAGGAAGCACAAAAAACACGTTTGTAACACATACAGGTTTCCAAGCGCGATGGTGATGGGAGCTGGGAACACAACCGCGTTCCCTTGCCATTTTGTTTTTTTCATGAGGATACACATACGCGTTCCCATGTTTTTGTGGGAACACATCCCGAGTGTCGAGATTTTTGAGCAGCATGTGTATAGATGTGGAGACACAGCTTTAACACAACCGTTTACAATCACTTTTCATGTCTCTGTGTGAAAACACATACGCATTTACTTGTTCTGGAAGTGTAAAATCTAGAGGCACATGCGCCTTTCCTTGTTTTCTTCTCTAAACCGCAGGAAACACATGCGCGTTCCACGCCAACCTTCTTTCATCTTCTCTAAACAACAGGAAACGCCAGGATTTGAAGTCCTGCAGCGTCGCTCTCTGTGCTATCACATTTCAGCCATGCTCCCGTGAAATTGTGCTCCACTTGAGCAGAAAAATTGTCCTGCCATACCAAACATCCGTTTCCAGTTCAAAAAACAGCTATTTGGTATCTTTTTTTGATGTATCTGCTTTCTGACGTTATATCTCCCTATCTATTGATATAACTTTAACATGACTTGTACAGGTTACCCCCATGTGTAAATATACTTGAACCATGTTATAAAATTAGAACACAACATATAAAATGATTTGGATGTCAAGGCACAACTATGTACTCATATATTTAGAAATAAAAGAAAACAAAAGATCTTCACCAGAAAGGTACACAGACAGCTGTCTTTAGATAAGACAGATGCAATTCGCTTGGCAGATTTGCCATTGTCTCTTAATTTGTGTCCTGTTCTTTTGAAAGAAGCCATGGCTTTCCTTTTCGTGTTATCATATGGCCGCGATATCTTGGTTGGCTTACCGGCTGTGGATACATCTTCCGTAAAGCGGGCTTTCGCAGCCAGGTGCAGCTGCATCCATCCAAAGTTGAATGATGTGGCTTTGACATTGGGTTTTTCAACTGAAGCATCATCACAATCCCCAGTGTCATCACTATCTTCGCATTCTGCTTCAAACAGTCTCTTAGAGGAACTAGAAGATGATTGTTTTTGTACGTCTTCTTCTGGTTCTGCTTGAAACAGTGCAGTCGCTCGTTGTAGGGGTCCAGGTGGAATCGAAGCTGTTCGTTTTCTAGAAGGACCTCTAGGGTGTTCAAAAAATCTTCTTACAAACACGAATTTTTGTTGAACAAGAAAGCGGCTGGATTGGGCTAACACATCACACCTGCTTGGCCCTTCACGTTTCTCCCCTCCCGTGCAGTCAGCTGCTTCGCAGGTGGCTGCTTTGACGTCCGGTTTGGCTCAGCCCCTTCGTCTTGAAAAGGAGGCATAGCATGGCATCATGGCGGTGCGGGGCATGTTGTGGTCAAGCTTCCAAAAGTCACAAAAGGTGGTTGTTCAGTCTCAAGCGGCCATGTAATGAAGGTCTAAAAAAGTGACACCATTGAATTTCAAGTACTTTAGGTAGAGAACTGTGAAATTGCAATGGGCTTGAATAGATCATCCCACCGGAGCTGAATTGGCAGGCAGTGAAGCACACTGAACTTGACACAGAAATGGACAACCAACTTGTGATATGCCCATATTTTTCTTGGTATTCTATTGATGTCCAGCCACAGGGGGTTCGCACAATCCCGAGCCCCAACCAGATGCTGGGATGCCCCACTTTGCAGCTGGCAAAGAAGAGCCAGGAGCCTGCCGGTCTGTGTGATATTGATTCCACTGCTGGGTAAAGACAGGTTGGGTGGCCAGGGGCGTTTTGACCAATGACTGGCTGTTTGGTGGTTGGTAAACAAAAAGTATCACAAAATCAAACGTCTTGAGCACTTTATACCACCGACTGGTTGCAATCTGTTTTGTCCCAAGGCAGAGTCTGACCTTGCTTTTTAGAGGTCATGGAGATGACAGGAACTTCACACCTGCGCTTTCTTCTTCACAAGAAGGATCTCTAGCAACATAGCAATCCCAACACTGGGTATATGCATTGAATTTCCGGTCATCTTCGTCAACGTGTTCTCCGAAAATCTGTGGAACTTGGCACTGCAATCCTTGGTTCCAAATGCTGCTGTTAATGTTAGGTTTCTTCGGAACAAGCAACCCTCGTTCGCCTGATAGAAGGTTATGACCCTTTTTCAACTGAGCCACTCCCAGCGTGGACCTGAATGCTATGGGTTCAACAGGGTATCCAAGCGAGAGGAGCTTCTCACGGCCTGTGTAGCACCGTCCAAGGCATTGGCTCCTCAGATGCAGCTACGGTGGGACAAGAAAGAAGGGAACCTATGGACCCTGGCCGTTTGGAAAATAAATTTGCCTATCGGCCTATCAGGCCAAGCGGCCATAGGAAGCTGCTTGAAGTTGCCAGTGTTGGGAGCTCACCATGTTTCAAGTCAGTACGCCCCCTCGAATTTGCAACATCTTGCGATAAATCGAAGATTTTTTTGTCGGGGAATCTGGATCTGTATCTCTGGAGGCTCAGTTGCATCGACCTTGACCGAGGTTTTGTCCACATATTGTAGTGAAATCACTGCGCAGATGGTGTCACTTAAGTAAGAACAATGTCCGATATGATGGTTATCAGACCATATAAACATGCGCTAGTGTCTAGCGAATTGCAGTAACAAACTCAGTTGTAGGCTTTGGCAAACCCTTCTCACTTGCCAGAGACGGGGGAATTTCATCAGGGGCTGCAACACCAAAGCATGCCGCCGGCAGCAGCGGAGGGACACCAGAATCAAGAAGCAACATTTTGCAAATCTCATCGAATCCGATTTCCTTAGCGCAACGTGGGCTGATACATCAATTCAACTTTGGCCACCATTTTTTCACTTTTTTTTTTACAGGTAAGGGTCATGGCACCATTCGTGGCTGTCATCCCATGTGAGCCGATACTCCCGAGGTCTCCCAGAGGGGCTGCCAAACAGCTGCGGGCACAACCTGAGGAGCAAACGGGCCACAGGGGTCTGGTGGGTGACTTATACTGAAAACAATTGGATTGAAGCTTGCATCAAAATTGGCTGCAGTTAAACAACTCTGTCTTCTCGATTGTATGGTCCAGATTCTTTGCCAGGTACTCCCCTTTGTATCCCTTCACAATCTCATGGACTGACTTCCCTGCTGCGTTTTGCGCTGCAGTTGCTACCGAGTGCACCTGTCCTTTTTCGATGTTCTTGAGCCCTTCTTGCTTTCCAAGCCTCAGTTTGTCAGTGGAACTTGCAGCCATGTGAAGTGGAGTGCTGATGACAAAGGTTTTTTGAATGTTTCTTTTGGGGGGAGAAGGTGTGAGCGGCCCAAAAAAAGAAAATTATTGATGAATAAAATAGTTAATGAACCCATCCAACTAGCCGGGAAAAGAGGATGCACGGAGGTCCCAAAACGATCATATCGTCATCGTTTATCTCAAACTGGCAGTT
>CAMXCT020001196.1:72596-95096 GCA_947184155.2 Cladocopium goreaui | reverse complement strand
GTATCAAGCCTGTTGTCCACTGAACTTCTCCTGTAGAAAGATTGCATGGATCTAAAAGCAGAACTCAACCTCTTGTCTTTGCTGGCCCCAGGTCACAAGCATGCAGCCAATCAATAACAAGGCAATCTATATCTGGAAGCCTGGTGCACAAAATAATGCAGATATTTGTTTTCCTTCTGTTTTGCAATCAACAAAATAATCCATGGTTGTTTTTCTCTGCATGGCTCCTCCAAACTAAGTGGTGCAATCCCTGCTGTTATCTTTGGTGGCATAGCACCTATAGCAAATGTTGTCTGTGCCAGACCATCCACTGAGGTTGAATGTGTTTTTGTACATTTCCCCATCTCCTCTAACTTCTGTGAGAGTGCAGTACAATTCAAGCTTTTGCCTTGGTTGTTCCTTCTCCAGGAAGACAGGAGTTACCTGGGTGCATGGAAAGAATCCAGCTTCTGTTAGGAGTGTCCAGTCAGAAACCAAAAAGAAATTGGCTGATGATTGGTCTTTCCAGGGAAAGCAAGAAAACAGGCAATGACAGGCAACTTTTTTTTCACCTTGTGCTCACCAGCTCTGTAGCCTCACTTCAAAGTGCAAAAACCGCTACATCCTTCTCTGCACCCTATATCCTATATATCTGTATATGTATAACTCCATGTATATATGTGTGGGAGTATTGCTAAAACACGTATTCAGAGTTTAGAGAAGGATTTCTCCTCAGAGGAGTTTAGCCTTCAATGAGAGCCTGGATTCTCCTTTTCAAAGCTTTCAGCCCATCTAGGTGCTGACTTCCTTTTTCCTTCCAGTCTGTCAACTTCTGACAGATGGCCTTGGCCTTTGCCTGGTCCATGTTACTGGAAATTTCTAACTTGGAAGCAGCAAGGTCAACACGCAAATCATCAAGGGCTTTGCCCACCCGGTTCAAACCATCTTGAAGATCATCCACATTTTTTCATGTGCTTGCCAGGGTTCTGGTTCATAGCCTTGAGATCCTTGAAGAAGCTGATGGCAGCCTCATATTCTTTGGACACCTTGGTCTTGGCACTGTCCACCACTTTCCATGAGCTCTGGCACTCAACAAATGGTTCAATCTTGATGTCTGGGCCTTGGTCACCCAAAGCCAGCTTCATCTTGCTGACCTGAATGTCAGCTGTGTCAACCCTGGCCTCAGATGTCTGGTGTTCTGCTTCCTTGGTAATTGCTTGCTCTGGTCGGTGAATGTAGTAGTACTTGCTCAGCAAAGGGTTGGTAGGATGTTCCTTCTTGAGTGGTGGATCCTGCTGGGTGGTGATCCCTTCCCTTTCATAGCAGTCTTTGAGCACTTCTTCAAAGACTTTGGCCCTGTCAGCAGGCACTAGATCTGTCCAGTTCCAGCCATTGTGCGTCAAGATCTCAGGAGCTGACCTGAGCTGAAAATGCAAAATGCATGCTGTTTTAAATGCTGGATGTGGTTTATGTGTATATCTTGATGGTGCAAGACTACATGCATGGTTGTATATGTCTATATATGTGTGAATATATTGGAAAATATCATAAGTAATGGATATACAACATATGTACATATATATATACATATGTGTCTACATGATATATGGCTACCTTCAGGATCTCTTCAAAGAAAATTGCTAACTCTGTGCATCACTCCTCAGAGGAATGGCCTAAGTGTTATGTATAATCCATAAAAATTGTTTAGTGGAATCAGAAAATATATACTTCAACTTTACCTAGAGACATGTACCCTTCAATAAATTCAGAGGAAATCTCCTTAGAGGAGCCGCTGGATTCCACACTGGAGAGAATATGCTGAAGGTTGCCCTTGACCCCACCTCCAGCAATGTACTTGAACACAAGGCCCCTCTTCTCATCTGCCGGCATGGAGTTGTATTTCTGCAGGGCAAGGATTTCAATGGCACTGATGATGAAAACAAAATGGGTTTCATGCATGTTGGGGTTCAACAATTTCATGATGAAGACCAACCAAAAATGTATAGATCCAATTGATCACATATTTGATAAATATATAAATATATTTATATATAGATTATAGGCTCATGTTGATCTAGACCCCCATCCTCCAAGACCATCTGTGCACCATGAGATTGTGGATCCTTTGGGTTCTTGGCTTTGTACTTTAGGGCAGTGATGAACTTGGAAATGTCTGCCCTAGAGACATCATTGGCATCCTCCACATCATTGGGACCCTTAGCCTTAGCTTTGGCCTTGCTCTTCACCTTTTCCTTGGCAGCCTTCTTGGGCGCAGCAGTGGACTTTCCCATGATGGCAGCAGAATGAATTTTGTATTTGAACCAATACCAGCTTTGCAAAGATACATATATCATTCACCAAGATCACGAGAAACAGGAAGCACAGCACTGCTGAATTCATTGATGTTAAAAAATGTTAAAATTTTAACATTTTTTAACATTGTCTTAACACTAGGTTTATATATATATATATATCGATTTAAAACCATAGTTTAAAACATGTTAAAAATGTTAAAATTTAACATATTTTAACACCAATAAAAACATGATGCTAGTTTTGGAATCCTTCTGATCCAACACTTCCACCATGACACATTTGATTGGGGTCCCTGGCCATTGGTAGCCCAGCCATTGTGCTGCCTCTGAACCTGACTTGGCAAGAGCTGACATGTGAAAGATGTTGCATGTTTGGTGGAAGGGTTCAATATATAATATTTCTCCTCTGAGGAGTGCTGACTCTATTCATATCATTTACATAGATTTTGAACTGATATATTTGTATTTTGAAAATATATTTGGATGCAATGGGGTGGGTAGGGACTCCTCTGAGGAGTGTCACTTTCTTAGATGATCAGACTACATCCAAGTCAATGCAAGAGAAACTCCATGATGGTGAATATCACAAGACAAAAACTTGGAACAAGATATGAAACACTACTGCACTCAACACTCTCTGCAGCAGGGTCTGGCCTGAGCGCAACAAGGGTTGGAAGAAAATGTTTTTGTGAATGGGGTGATGCAAATCTTTGTTGACTAAACATGGGCAGCTTGTTTCCAATGATATTCAAAAACAAATCATCTCCTCTGAGGAGATTGATACCAGTTGAGATATTAGCTACAAGACCTCCTCTGAGGAGGTCTTGTACCTCAAAGAGCAGCAGCAGCAAGGACCTTTTTCTGCCGAAGATACGCTGCCAGTCGAGAGACAGTCACTTCCTGTGCCAAGGAGCACTTTCAATTGCCTTCTTGACCCTTTCATTCATCCAGCTCTGTTGGTCATTGGTCAGGCCAGCCATTGGAATATCTGGCCCCACCCAAAGGCCCCTTTGTTTTTTCTTCTGGTTTGCTGCATGCCTGCAGGGAAAGTACTCGTTTGACTCCCTTCGACTGCTTCTTCTTGGAGCTCTCCATGATGGCCTGCTTGTACTCATCTGGCATTGTCTCCAAGAAAGGCACAGATGGTGGATGCTCATGCTTCTCTCTACTCTCGAGATCTTCTATGATGACAGGATCAGCAATGAAGGGGGCTGCCCCCTCCACTTGTGGAGGGGGCAGCATGGCCTCCTCCAGCTCCTGTGCGTACTCCTGGATGCCATCTTGAAATGTTTGGGCAAGCTGGCTGCACTCGATGCGAGGCTGAGCATACTTCTGCCAGTCATATGTGCTCCACTTTGCCCCATGCTCATACTTGCCCCTGGCAGTCAACTTTTCCCCAGCGTGTGGGTCAAGCATATAGAATGCCTGGCAGTACATGTTGCAGCACAACCCCTGCCTGAGGTAATTGCGTGTGTTGCAAAGATTGCACAGCCTCAGTGAGCACAATTCTTTCACCTCCTCAATCTCCTCTTCGTCCTCAAGCTTCACCTTCAGGAGTGGCTCCTTTTCTTTGGCAGCTTTGGCAGCTTCTGCAGTTTCATTGGCTGCAGCCTCTGCCTCTGCCAGCTCCTCTTGCAATTCCAATTCGCGATGCATCTGGCGCAGCTCCTCGTTGGCCTTCTGAATGGCATCCTCATTGGCCTTCTGTTTGGCTTCAATAGATCTGAGAAGCTCTTCCTTGCGCTTTCCTTGCTCATCTTGTCTTTGCTTTCTTTCCACTTCCTTGAGAATCTTCTCAGCAGCTAGGGCTGCCTCCATGTGCTTCACAGACTCTTTCTTGTGGAATTTCTTCCTGGGCAGTATCTAGAGCTCTCACAGCTGACCTGGCTGTGACCCGACGCATCTCCTTCTGATGCGTTTTTTGAATGATATCGTCATTCGAGTAGCCCTTGGCCCTCCATTCTGCCTCTGATGAGCTCTCCTCACCAGCAGGTGCTGGTAGATGTGGATCTTTTTCTTTTTCCTCCTCCTCATCCTCTTCCTTGTCTTCATCTTCACCTTCTGGATGAGGTCCATCTCCTCCATCTCCTCCATCTCCTCCATCTCCATCTCCTCCACCCTCTTCTCCATCACCACCCCAATTTCCATCTCCTCCACCCTCTCCTCCAGCACCATCTCCATTCCCATCACCACCTCCACCTTGGGGCGCTTCTCCTTGGGGTGCTTCTCCTTGGGCAGGTTCTGCTTGTCCTTCACCATCAGACACCTCTGCAGGAGTATCAGCTGTGCCATCTCCTTTGTCGACTTGTACCTGGCAAAGCAAGAACATGAAATCAAAATGGATGGTTTCATGAATGAAGCCTCCTCTGAGGAGGGCTTCTTAAATTGGAAGCCTCCTCTGAGGAGTGTTTCTTAACACAAATGAATGTATATGTGAGCAAAAAACACTGAGCATCACTCCTCTGAGGAGTGCTTCTGATCACAAATGAATGTATGTGGACCAAACAAGGTAAACATCACTGAGGAGTGTACAAACACACCTTGAAACATGAGACTTTGTTTCGAAAAAGAAAGACCTGGCCTCAGTATCTTCCAGGAAAGCATTTTTCCTCTCATAGATCTCACCTGGGGCACTTGGGTCGAATCCTTCCCTAAGCATCTTTCCCAAAGCCATCAGTGTTGGCATTCGACAAACTGCTTGGCTGGAGCCAGAAAGAGCTGTGCAGTTTCCACATAGTTCAGCAACAATGCTACACAATCCAACCTCCTCCAACCAAGTACTTGTTTCTGATACCTTCATGCTAATACATGAGACATAGACAACTGAACAAAATGAGACACTGCAACATGAAACCTGCAAACTCAACCTACCCTGTCCACCAGAACCCATTGGGAATCCAGACATCTCCTCTGAGGAGATGTTGCACATAGTGGCATGGGGCTGCACCTGGCATGGTTGCTGGATAGAAGGAAACAACGACAAATATGAGGGAAGGAATGAAAAGGAAAACGTTTTTACATATCAATACATGTTTCAATATAATCTCCTCTGAGGAGTACATCTTTCCATATATTTCTTTGAGGTTGTTTGTTTGTTGGTTGACATGATTGGTAACAGAACAACACACATATGAGTGGAGTTTAAAAAAAAAAGTTACACCGGCATAGACCCCAGATAGAAAAGGTTGGAACTGATGGTTCCCAACGTGGGAACCAAAGGTTACCATGGCAAGGAACTGCCGGTTCCCAGACCTTGAAACTTACGGTTCCCAACCTGGGAACCAGAGGTTACTATTGCAAGGAATTGCCGGTTCCCAGAAGTTAGAATTTATGTTTTCGAAGCTAAGCGGCTATCATTGTAAGGAACTGCGGGTTCCCAAAGCTTGAAACTCATGGTTCCAAGCCTGAAAAAGTAACGTTACCAGGGAAGGATCTGTTGATTGCAAAAAGTTAGAACTCATGGTTCTTAATGTTGTTTTGTTTTGTTTACTGAGCCGGTAACAGAACCTTTTGTTTTGCTTAATGGACCGGTAGCGGAATGTTTGCGTTTGGCTGTTGGGCCGGCATAAAAATGTTTTTGCACGAAAAAGGTGCATGTTAAAATGATATGAAAACAGTTTCTTTACAATTTTATGGTTTTGCTTAATGGACCGGTACAGAACGCTTTGTTTTGCTTAATGGACCGGTACCGGAATGTTTGCGTTTGGTTCATGGCAAGGAACTGCCGGTTCCCAAAGGTTGGAACTCACGGTTGCCAACGTGGGAACCACAGGTTACCATTGCAAGGAACTGCCGGTTCCCAGAGGTTGGAACTCCTGGTTCCCAACCTGGGAACCAGAGGTTACCATTGCAAGCAACTGCCGGTTACCAGAGGTTGGAACTCATGCTTCCCAACCTGGGAACCATAGGTTACCATTGCAAAGAACTTCCAATTCCTAAAGGTTGGAACTGATGGTTCCCAACGTGGGAACCAAAGGTTACCATGGCAAGGAACTGCCGGTTCCCAGACCTTGAAACTTACGGTTCCCAACCTGGGAACCAGAGGTTACCATTGCAAGGAATTGCCGGTTCCCAGAAGTTAGAATTTATGTTTTCGAAGCTAAGCGGCTATCATTGTAAGGAACTGTGGGTTCCCAAAGCTTGAAACTCATGGTTCCAACCTGAAAAAGTAACGTTACCAGTGGAAGGATCTGTTGATTGCAAAAAGTTAGAACTCATGGTTCTTAATGTTGTTTTGTTTTGTTTACTGAGCCGGTAACAGAACCTTTTGTTTTGCTTAATGGACCGGTAGCGGAATGTTTGCGTTTGGCTGTTGGGCCGGCATAAAAATGTTTTTGCACGAAAAAGGTGCATGTCAAAATGATATGAGAACAGTTTCTTTACAATTTCATGGTTTTGCTTAATGGACCGGTACAGAACGCTTTGTTTTGCTTAATGGATCGGTACCGGAATGTTTGCGTTTGGTTCATGGCAAGGAACTGCCGGTTCCCAAAGGTTGGAACTCACGGTTGCCAACGTGGGAACCGCAGGTTACCATTGCAAGGAACTGCCGGTCCCCGCAGGTTAGAAGTCATGGTTCCCAACCTGGGAACCAGAGGTTACCATTGCAAGCAAACTGCCGGTTCCCAGAGGTTGGAACTCATGCTTCCCAACCTGGGAACCATAAGTGACCATTGTCCGATTCCTAAAGGTTGGAACTGATGTTTCCCAACGTGGGAACCAAAGGTTACCATGGCAAGGAACCGCCGGTTCCCAGACCTTGAAACTTACAGTTCCCAACCTGGGAACCAGAGGTTACTATTGCAAGGAATTGCCGGTTCCCAGAAGTTAGAATTTATGTTTTCGAAGCTAAGCGGCTATCATTGTAAGGAACTGCGGGTTCCCAAAGCTTGAAACTCATGGTTCCAAGCCTGAAAAAGTAACGTTACCAGTGGAAGGATCTGTTGATTGCAAAAAGTTAGAACTCATGGTTCTTAATGTTGTTTTGTTTTGTTTACTGAGCTGGTAACAGACCCTTTTGTTTTGCTTAATGGACCGGTAGCGGAATGTTTGCGTTTGGCTGTTGGGCCGGCATAAAAATGTTTTTGCACGAAAAAGGTGCATGTCAAAATGATATGAAAACAGTTTCTTTACAATTTTATGGTTTTGCTTAATGGACCGGTACAGAACGCTTTGTTTTGCTTAATGGACCGGTACCGGAATGTTTGCGTTTGGTTCATGGCAAGGAACTGCCGGTTCCCAAAGGTTGGAACTCACTGTTGCCAACGTGGGAACCACAGGTTACAATTGCAAGGAACTGCCGGTTCCCAGAGGTTGGAACTCCTGGTTCCCAACCTGGGAACCATGGGTTACAATTGCAAGGAACTGCCGGTTCCCAGAGGTTGGAACTCCTGGTTCCCAACCTGGGAACCATGGGTTACCATTGCAAGCAACTGCCGGTTACCAGAGGTTGGAACTCATGCTTTCTAACCTGGGAACCATAGGTTACCATTGCAAAGAACTTCCGGTTCCTAAAGGTTGGAACTGACGGTTCCCAACGTGGGAACCAAAGGTTACCATGGCAAGGAACTGCCGGTTCCCAGACCTTGAAACTTACGGTTCCCAACCTGGGAACCAGAGGTTACCATTGCAAGGAATTGCCGGTTCCCAGAAGTTAGAATTTATGTTTTCGAAGCTAAGCGGCTATCATTGTAAGGAATTGCCGGTTGCGAAAGCTTGAAACTCATGGTTCCAAACCTGAAAAAGCATACGTTACCAGTGGAAGGATCTGTTGATTCCAAAAAGTTAAAACTCATGGTTCTTAATGTTGTTTTGTTTTGTTTACTGAGCCGGTAACAGAACCTTTTGTTTTGCTTAATGGACCGGTAGCGGAATGTTTGCGTTCGGCTGCTGGGCCGGCATAAAAATGTTTTTGCACGAAAAAGGTGCATGTCAAAATGATATGAAAACAGTTTCTTTACAATTTTTGGTTTTGCTTAATGGACCGGTAAAGAACGCTTTGTTTTGCTTAATGGACCGGTACCAGAATGTTTGCGTTTGGTTCATGGCAAGGAACAGCACCCTGCACAGCACCCTGCACAGCACCCTGCACAGCACCCTACACAGCACCTTTGCCAGACTTCGCCTCTGGACAGCACCCTGCACCTGCACAGCACCCTGCACAGCACTTTTGCCAGACTTCGCCACCGCAGTCTGGACAGCACCCTGCACAGCACCCTGCACAGCACCCTGCACAGCACCTTTGCCAGACTTCGCCACCGCAGTCTGGACAGCACCCTGCAAAGCACCCTGCACAGCACCCTTTGCCAGACTTTGCCACCGCAGTCTGGACAGCACCCTGCACAGCATCTTTGCCAGACTTCGCCACCGCAGTCTGGACAGCCCTGCACAGCACCTTGCACAGCACCCTGCACAGCACCTTTGCCAGACTTCGCCACCGCACTCTGGACAACACCCTGCAGAGCACCCTGCACAGCACCCTGCACAGCACCTTTGCCAGACTTCGCCACAGCAGCTGCACAGCACCCTGCACAGCACCTGCACAGCACCTTTGCCAGACTTCGCCACCGCAGTCTGGACAGCACCCTTGCACCGAGCACAGCACCCTGCACAGCACCCTGCACAGCACAGCACCCTGCACAGCACCTTTGCCAGACTTCGCCACCGCAGTCTGGACAGCACCCTGCACAGCACCTTTGCCAGACTTCGCCCACCGCAGTCTGGACAGCACCCTGCACAGCACCCTGCACAGCACCCTGCACAGCAGCCTGCACAGCAGCCTGCACAGCACCTTTGCCAGACTTCGCCACCGCAGTCTGGACAGCACCCTGCACAGCACCCTGGGCTCAAAGTTCGCCACCGAAGACCCCACCTTTGAGAAGTAAGAACCCCTATAGCTTGCCAGCTATCTGGGGAAAAAAACATCTGTCCACCCCTTTGCTAATTGGTTACCACTTGTTACACCCCTGAAATTCCCCCATATATTATACTCCTTGGCTATCACTTTTACATATTTTTGAACCCTTTGGCTACCACTCTTACATCTCTTTTCCCCCTTATGATGACAAAGGTGCAGCTTCAACTTGCAAGCCTGCAGAGAAACAAAACAAGCCAGAAGCACCTGTGTGGTTGCCAACCTTCTGGGCATGCAAGGCACAGAAAACTTGGTTTGAGCCAATGATCTCCTCAAAGGAGATCAAGATACAGCAAACATGATTTCATCAATGTCTCATCAAAAAACATCAATGAAAAAGCAAAGATCCAGAGACCCTAATTAAGTGATCTGGCCAAAATTCCAGATCACTTAAGTAAGGTCTCCAAAACCATGATTTTTGGCAAGCCTCCAGATCACTTAAGTAAGGTAGCTACCTTAATTAAGGACTTTTGGAGGCTCTGGGTAGATTGGCAACTCCAAGAGACGGTTTGGCAGGTTTCGGAACGTTTGAAGGGTTTGAAGGGAGCATCCGGCAGTTGCGGGCCAGTAGAAAAGGAAAGACTTGGCGTGGCACAGCTGGCAGCTCCCAGAGCCGGTCTGGAAGGTTTCGGAGGGTTTGAAGCGTTTGAAGGGTTTGAAGTCAGCATCCGGCCACAGCCGCAGCTCCTAGAGCCGGTTTGGAAGGTTTCGGAGGGTTTGAAGCGTTTGAAGGGTTTGAAGGGAGCATCCGGCAGTTTCGGGCCAGTACCTGGGGGGCCGTTTGATCGCGACAAAGGAGGCCAAAGGCCGTTTGGCCAAATGGCTTCGAAAAAGCGGTTTGGCCTTGGAATCAAGATATGGCCGTGAAAACAAGATTTGGCCGTGAAAAAGTGTGCATTTGGCCGTGGAAAAACGTTGAATAGCCGTGGAAAACCGTGAAAAACGTGAAATTGTAGACGGCACAATGCGAATGGCCGTGAAAACAGCGTATGGCCGTAAAAATATCTTTTCGTGGACGAGAGCGGTATGTGCACGTTTTTTGTGATCAAATGGCTCCCCAGGTAGAAAAGGCAAGACGTGGCCTGCCACGGCCCATAGTTAGCAACTCCAAGAGACGGTTTGGCAGGTTTCGGAACGTTTGACATTGAAGGGTTTTAATTGGGAGCATCCGGCAGTTTCGGGCCAGTAGAAAAGGAAAGACTTGGCGTGGCACAGCTGGCATGCAGCTCCTAGAGCCGGTTTGGAAGGTTTCGGAGGGTTTGAAGCCTTTGAAGGGAGCATCCGGCAGTTTCGGGCCAGTAGAAAAGGAAAGACGTGGCCTGCCACAGCCCATATTGGCAACTCCAAGAGACGGTTTGGCAGGTTTCGGAACGTTTGACATTGAAGGGTTTGAAGGGAGCATCCGGCAGTTTCGGGCCAGTAGAAAAGGAAAGACTTGGCGTGGCACAGCTGGCATGCAGCTCCTAAAGCCGGTTTGGAAGGTTTCGGCCTGCCACAGCCCATAGTTTGGCAACTCCAAGAGACGGTTTGGCAGGTTTCGGAACGTTTGAAGGGTTTTACTTGGAGGCCCGGGGGCGGTTATAAGCACATAAGGGACATACTAGGTACATACGGCACTTACTATTTGGATACAGCGCTTACAGTATGTCACTTAGTGGACTTACTGGGACAGCACTTAGCGCACTTACGTATGTGGCTTACAGCACTTACCTAAGTCCGCGAGCGCTTTTGTGTTTCCGCAAAACGCGATTTGGATTTTTGTGTTTCCACAAAATTCTTGCAACGGAATTTTGTGTTTCCGCGAATTTTTGTAAGTGCACTTAGCCTAGATACGTAAGTAGCGTAAGTCCTTTACAGGACTTAGGCCACTTAGGGCGTAAGCTGCCTATCTCACTTAGCCCACATAGGCCAAGTGGTTAGCCAAGTGCCATAAGTTGCGTAATCATTTATGGGACATAATATATACTTGGCCGAAAACAGTAACTATACCTATGTAAGTGACTTAGAGACAGCAACCCGCTTAGCACCACTTATAAGGTAACTTCGCACCACTTATAAGGTAGGTTACACCACTTAGTAAGTAGGTTATATAAGTGCTCTAACCTTGCTATGTACTTATAACCGCCCCCGGCCCTCCAAGTAAGGGAACATCCGGCAATTTCGGGCCAGTAGAAAAGGAAAGACTTGGCGTGGCACAGCTGGCAGCTCCTAGAGCCGGTTTGGAAGGCTTCGGAGGGTTTGAAGGGAGCATCCGGCAGTTTCGGGCCAGTAGAAAAGGACAGACGTGGCCTGCCACAGCCCATAGTTTGGCAACTCCAAGAGACAATTTGGCAGGTTTCGGAACGTTTGAAGGGTTTCAAGGGAGCACAGCCCATAGTTTGGAAATCCAAGAGACGGTTTGGCAGGTTTCGGAACGTTTGAAGAGTTTGAAGGGAGCATCCGGCAGTTTCGGGCCAGTAGAAAAGGAAAGACTTGGCGTGTCACAGCTGGCAGCTCCTAGAGCCAGTTTGGAAGGTTTCGGAGGGTTTGAAGCGTTTGAAGGGTTTGAAGGGAGCATCCGGCAGTTTCGGGCCAGAGAAAAGGAAAGACGTGGCCTGCCACATGCAGCCCATAGTTTGGCAACTCCAAGTGACGGTTTGGCAGGTTTCGGAAGGTTCGGAAGGTTTGGAAGGTTTGGAAGGTTTGGAAGGTTTGGAAGGTTTGAAGGGAGCATCCGGCAGTTGCGGGCCAGGAAAAAATGAAAGACTTGGCATGGCACAGCTGGCAGCTCCAAGCGCCGGTTTGGAAGGTATCGGAGGGTTTGAAGCGTTTGAAGGGTTTGAAGGGAGCATCCGGCAGTTTCGGGCCAGTAGAAAAGGAAAGGCTCGGCGTGGCACAGCTGGCAGCTCCAAGAGCTCCAAGAGCCGGTTTCGAAGGTTGCGGAGGGTTTGAACTTTGAACACATCCGGCAGTTTCGGGCCATAGTGTTGCAGCTTCAAGAGCCGGTGCGGCAGGTCAGGTGTCGGAAGGTTTGGACGGTTTGAAGGAAGCATCCGGCATTGTCGAGCCAATAAAAACAAAAGACGTGGCGGTTTGGCAGCTCCAAGAGCTCGAGGAACAGGACAAGATGAAGTCCACACCAAAGGTGGTCCCAGGCACCGCCCCGGCCATGGCTAAGGCCGGGGTCGGCGGATTTTTGGCCTAGTGGTGTCGGGCAGAATCTGGAGCCTCGGGCGCAATCCTCAGATTCGGGCTGGTTTCCTGACTGAATGCATTCAGCCAGATATCCTGCATGAGGATCTAGGTATGGATGGACCCTGGAGTTCGGATTTTCTATCACCTCACGGTGTCACGGCACCACCACCTTTTACTTTGACTATCAGGGAGCATTGGAGCATCGCATAGTTCTGCAGGGAGCACCATGTTCCCCTACCTGCCAGTTTCAAAGGGCATCCGACTGGGGCAGGTTTGAAAGCCAACATTGCACTAAACTGCACTGGGAAACGACAGCACGATCGCATGTGAATTCAAGCAGAATGGGGAGAACGTTTCTGACACACCGGTTGGTTTCCAATTTGCACAGAGGACACTGAAGGTGCTGTGCAGCATCGATGTAGCAATGACATCAAAAGAATGCTGTTGCATGCCTGCCTAATTTCAGATATGAGTCCCTAGCCAAGGAGTGGGGTGGATGCACAGTATCAGTTATCCAGCGGCAAGAAGGGTCTTCAGCACCTTGACAGAATGATGAAAATGAAAGGGAAAGGGTTGCAGCAGTTGCATATTTCCATCGTACGGAGAGGCATAGCACTTGAAATTCTTGACATAAAGTCCAGATCCATAGGTCTGCTATCACCCTTTGACAATCTTGACGCCCAGCCTGTGCTCCCAGTCCCCTTAGACAGGCAAGCAGCTGAAGTCCGACTTCCAAGGGTGGAATTCCAAGGCGTTTTTAGATCTTTAAGTTCAGTCGGACTGTCGAAGTTGCAAAGAATTTAGGTTGAGCACCAAGAGTGGGCTCTGTCACTCATTGTTTCGTTGAGATAATGGTACTCTTGCACGATATATTTCACCACAAGCATATTCAGTCAACCTCAATCAACCTTTCTTTGCGTTTGACTTTGCCTTCATTCGGAATTTAGATTTTGGCTAGCAAAAAAACAAATTGAGGTGCAGACTTTTTTGGAAACTGGAAGCACTGTTGGAAGCTGGAAGCACTGTTGGTTCCACTGACACTTAGAGTGTTGTGACATCTCGCAGACTATGCATGACCATGCTTACTTTCGACAGTCCAGCAGATACATGTGACAATGTGGATACAAACCTAATCGGAGAGTATGACCTCCTTTCTTTCAGTTGAAACGTACACTCGGAACTTTTCCACATCCCCCAACAGCAACCTGCAGATGGAAGCTATTTGCGTGGCACGGGGAAAGTCTACAAAGGTGAGGAATGGGAGCTGCGGACGTTGACCTTGGGAAGCGGTTGCTACAGTCAGATACGCTTTGCAAAGTACCAAAGCATACCTCAAAGTATCGAACTATAATGCAACAATATACTATTGCGATTTATTGGCCTGGTTTTGTTTTTAGTTACCACATCGTATATTCGCCCCCAGACCTGATTGTCTGAACCTGACTAATTAAGGTTTTTTTTGACACTCAATTATTGTTTCTGCCCAAAAGCAATGGACGACCAAGCTGCATCAAGCTACAATGTTTTGGGGTACCGAACTTAAGACCCGTGCCAGGCTCGGAGTGGGGCGAGAAGCCACGTATGCAGCTGGGTGTCCAGTATGAGGGCAATTTGCGCAACTTGGCAGGGTCTCAGAAACAAAGTGCCTCTTCCTACGTGGATCATAGTGCTTTGTCATTTTAGATTACGATTGTTATGTCCCACATCAAAATCGAGACACCTCAACCCCCACTTTTTTGGTTCTGTAGTTTGAGCCATGGGCCATCGACGGTTCAGGCATCTTGGACCATGACTTGAAGCTGGGCGGAGAGAGCTCTGGCTTTGATTCTGGCAGGCCGACCTGGGTGCAGCAGTGACCAAGGTCAATGCTCCAAATTTGCAGGTGATGAAGCGTCCAAAGTATGACAGCATTGGACGTGTTAATTGGGATGAGGCAGTTGCAGGAAGTGTTCTTCATTACTATTTAAGCAGTTGAACGCAAGCTCCCACCACCACCAACTGAAGCACAAGAAGTAAGTTGCTGTGCAGCAACTCATAGTACAGCCTCCCCAAAAATGCTTCACGCTTCTGTCTTCTGAACATTGAAATTTGAGAAGACAAGGAGCACCAATCATCGGTCATTTGCCTAGTCGCTAGTCACCCTCTTAATTCGAGAGACCGTTTCCTTTGGAGCCTATGCGGCAGGAACCTTTTGGACGAGATGGGAAAGCCATGGAAGAGTCCTGAACTCAACAAAGCTCGCAACAGCCACCCGGTCAACAATGGGAAAGGAGGTGTCTTCCAGCTGAGGCGTTGATACAGTCAAAAAGTATCAAACAGTGATAAAAAGTGGCTGAAGTGATTGCAACTGATTACATTCAATCCGTTTCAATCCAATTGCTTGAGCGTAAGTCAACATAAAGTTCCAAGAGTTTCTGCAATGTATCGAGTGAACTTCAGACAAGACGTGTTGATTAAAGTTCTACCTTGCAGACTGCTATGAGATGTTCTCCGTCCGATTGCAGCCCATGTTTCCATCAGATTTTTGACATGGCAATCATCTGAGTCATATGAGATTGAAATATATAGAAATCCAGTTCGGTCATGATTTCTATTCCGACGTTTTTTCTACTTGTAAGTTATATGTTATATGGCTTGATTAAGAGATGAATGCGCCGTAGCACATTTGATTCAAGACTGGAATTGACGCATGCGGCACTTGAGAGTTCTCAAGCTTTCATTTCTTCGACCCCCAACACACTCCTGTAAGGTGCCAAAGTTGTGCGAAACTACATCAAGAGCGAGCAGCTTTGCAGCATGACATCGCTTTCGGCGGAAGTCAAGCAGGGACCAGCAATGTGTAAATAGAGTTATATAGTAGGCCTTGTTTGATGACACATGATGGCCCACGTAATCCCCGGCTGGATCTTTGACCAGCTAGAATCAGTCAGTTCCCTCGCTGGTATGCAGGAGCTTGCCCCAACTAGCCCGCTCATGCCATCTTTTGCCCATTCAAAGTGTAAGATTTGTCTGTGCGCAAAGTGCACTGAAAAGCCCAAGGTTTCCCAAGCTACGCAGTTTGAATGTGTGGCTAACATCAACTTGAGATAGTTGTTGGATGTTGGTGCTAGTGATTTCAATTAGCTGGCCTAGTGATTGAATGATGTTAAGATGGGACATATTGACATGCATTGCACTACCCAGTAGCAGAATCTGCACGAATATCATGAAAGCATATTATGAACACATCCTGTTCACGGAGGGTGTGGGTGGATGCACTTCCAAGGACAGGACATGGGCGTAGATGGATCTCCAAGTGAACTGGATGATGGTTTGCAGGATTTTGCCGCAGGCTCACGGAGAGCTCTTGAAGAGTCACAGTCCTAGGCAGTCCTAGGTGCAGCTTTCAAAATCGTTGTTGCTGACGTGGTGCAGATGTCTATTATAGATTATGAATTATAAATGAATACAATGATCATTATAAAAGTCATTTTCCTAGCATTCAGGTGTTGTCTCATTGCTTTCAGGTGTTATGTCTGCAGCAGGGCAACTGCACGCAATCATGTTTTGGATTTTGCGCTCCTACTGTTTGAGGTTAAACACAGGAGAACAATGTAAAATGAAAACGATCAATCAAATAGATGCCACCGATGTGTGTTTTTTTTTTTCCGGTTGGTACTGTGTGTCTGTGCGACAATTTGAATAATTGTGTTTGTTTGGCAGTGGTACTGCCAGCCTCAAACCACGACACTTGCGAACAATGACGCTTATCGCGCAACATAAACCGATAGAAAGATCAACTGACATGGTTTTCATGACCAAAACATCTCAAATTCAAGCGTGGCTGAACGGCTTTTACATGGAAAACCTGTATGGGCAGCGCATGACTTCCGGAAAAACAGCAGCAAGAACATCATGAAGCAAACGGACCCCCCAGGAACCCGAATTATGTGCTACTAAGTCTGATTTTGATTTACTGATACGACTGCGCCGTACTGCTCGCTGCGCCAAGGGTGGTGCAAGATTGGCTTGCGTTTTATCATCACGGGTGCCGGGACGCCGGGACGCCGCAGTGCATGAACATGCTTTGAAGTCATGCGCTGCCCATACAGGTTTTCCATGTAAAAACCGTTCAGCCAAGCTTGAATTTGAGATTTTTTGGTCATGAAACCATGTCAATTGATCTTTCTATCGGTTTATTTTGCGTGATAAGCGTCATTGTTTGCAAGTTTTGTGGCTTGAGGCTGGCACTACCCATTGCAAACAAGCCAACACCATCCAAGTATTCGAATCGTAGCGCAAACACACAGTACCAATGCAATATAACCAAAAAAACATCGATTTGATTGAAAATTACATTTACATTGCGCAACTTTGCTCAGCCTTTCAAACAGTAGAATGCAAAATCCAGAGCACGACTGTGTTGCAAAATTCAAGGGAAAAAGTGCATGCAGTTGCTTTGCTGCTGAGTCAAACCGAACTTAACACCTGAATGTAATGAGACAACACCTGAATGCTAGGAGAATGACTTATAAGGTATCCCGATGGAGCATTATCTTGAGCGATCAAAGATGCTGAAGACACCATTTGAGCAGCGTCAAAAACCTCCAAGCAAGAAAGTTAATTGGGGATTAAACTAAGTTGGGCCCGCGGAAGTGAAACCCACGTCCGCGGAAGCGCGCGGAAGGGCTTGCGGAAGCAGACGCTGATCGTCCGATCGCGGAAGGGCCACGGAAGACGATTTGAGTACCGTATTAGATTTATATATATATATATATTTAATATACGTATACATACATATATTTGCACAAACAAACCAAACATCACCCACTATTCTCCACAATCAAAGTCAATCAATTTCCATCAATGCTAAATCAATTTGTAGATTTCATGAGGAGCTGGCTTTCGCGGAAGCTCCGCGGAAGCAGAATCAACTTACCAACCATCCGCGGAAGCTGAAACTGTGATGGCGGAAGCAGCGCGGAAGACCGTGCGGAAGACAAGTAAGATTATAAGAGAATGACATAGGGGTTTTCGCCACCGCTCATTTGGATCCATTTGGTATTTCCGACAACGGCTTTGTAGTTTCTCATTTGGTTCAGTACAGTATCAGATATCAGAGAAACATGTCACGAAGAAAAGCTTGTTTTGCCCCTGTCGCAATTTCTCCCGGTTTAATTTGGTTGGAGGATTCAGAAATCTGAAAATTGCAGATCAGATCCATGGAGCAAACTGTGTAGCCCTGTGTCGACCCATGTTTGTAAGGGCCGGATGCCAGATGTCATGAGGAGTCGGGCATTTAGACCTGACCTGTGGCGCATGTGGATGCATTGGCTGTGCTACTGCAAAATCTGCAAATGACACAAGTGATCAACTCAACATCACTCAACATCACTCAACCATTGGTTACCATAGTGAGTAAATATGAGTAATACTGTATTTACTTAACCTTTTCAGATCTTTTCAGGTGAATTCCAGATTGCCGCAGAAAATCTGTCCGTTTGCCTCGCTTTTCCTCGTTTGTGCAATGCGTTTTGCTGGCCCTTTGAATCAAAGTTGGCCAACGCACGTTGCTCAAAACTCTGGGACATGTTGCGCATGTGCCCATTGCCGATTTCAACGGCCGGCCCTTTGCTGCCTTTTGAAGCCTTAAGTGGTAATTTCTTGAGTGTAGAAAGGGCGTCAGCATGATCAGCAGCAGCAGCTCTTTAGCCTTTTGTAGTTTCAGTTCATGGAATTGGCCAATTGATATCAATTGATGATGAGGTGAATGGGAATGTGAAAAACCAACAAATTCGCTCATTTTTTGGATGGCAGCCCTTCCTTTTAGATGCTTTGGTTCGCCCATCAGCGTGGCTCCACTCGGCTCAGGTTCCCAGGTGTTCTAACCACTGTCCTGAGACTGTCCGCGGATCTGCGAACTGCCTCGGTGCAAGGCTTGCGAGGTACAGGCAGGCGGAGGGGGTGGGGGGTGGATGCTGCATGATGCTAGTCCAAAGCTGGGAAAAAACATAAACAAAATTTCGCAAACTTGATGAAATTTGGGGATGTTTCAATGGAATGCTAGTTTTTCCTTACTTCAGACTTACGAAGCTTAGGTGTTGGGGAATGTGTCAGAACCCTGTACCACTGTTGATTTAGGGATTCCAAACCACTGGCACCCAAACCAGCATATTAAGATATATTAAGTACTTATTGTGGGATGAAACTGTACTGGTTTGAAAAAAACAACTGAGGAAACCCTGGAGGGACCCCGGCCCGAAATTTCTGATGTGGCTCCTCTGTCTTGGGTGAAAGGCCTCGATGCCCTCGCTGTTGAATGTTAGACAAGAAGGGGAGGGAATAAAAAACACAGATGCCCATACTGCCCATAATCTATGAAACAAATCAATTACAAATCAGTCATTTTTGTTCGTGCCCTTTTCCCCGCAACAGCTATGAATCGACAGATATATGGCATTGTATTGACAAGGTGTCCTAACCATAGAATGTTGGGTCCAGTCCAGGGCGCTGCGACTTTAACTTTCTCAGACATTCTGAAATCTTCAAGGAGCTTTACGAACAAGGTGCCGATAAGGTTCCAATCTGGGTTCGAAGATGTTTGAAGAGTTCCGACAGCGGACAGGGTCTACGATTTTGAAGTTGAAGCTTGCAAGGGTGGAGGCGCAAGAGTTTCCAGACCAAGAATCCAAGGAGATTCCATGAAGGTCTGGAAACAGTCCGGATAGTTGAGGTAAAAGACCCACTCAGATGGTCTGAAAGGTTCCGAGAGGGCTGGGTAGATGAGCATCCCAGCTAAGGCTATTTTGTTCATTTTTGGGATGTCCACCAGGGACAGGGTTTTACCTCCACGACCGGATTCCCAAAGCTTCTGAAAAGGGTTCCAAGTCAAGCCACTGCGCATGTTCGCTTGTTTGCTTTTTTGTTTGTTTGTTTGTTTGTTTGCTTGCTTGCTTGCTTGCTTGTTTGTTTGTTTGTTTGTCCATCCATCCAATATGTTCTAGAATCCTCAAAGTTCTGCGAGGTTCCCTGCAAGGGATCAGCGTATCTAGTTGGCACTCATTTCTTTCATGAGCAATCAATTTAGAACTGAATTGCGCCCTACCTATTTGGTATTATTTGGTGCCAAATTTCAAAACTGAAGGCCATTGAGTTAGCTGAAGTCCATTGGAGTCATGGGCTTGTTTGTTGTTCAGTATTAAATATTCTATGAACTCGGTATTTTCTTTTCGATCCCCGGGGCGTGAGTCTCTCAGGAGGTTTATTTCTCCTCCGATATTACAAGGACGACCGAGCAACAAAAAAAAAGGCCGCCTTTCTGCTATTTTGTTGCTGCTATTCCTGCCACCAAGTTGATCACACGGAGTTGATTGGCCCATCGATGTTTGGTAGACTGGGTCGTGGCATTATTAGTCATCGTTGCGCCTGGGAATGACTGCCGTACAGGGAACAGACAATGTCGTGCCCACGGGCTGCAGAATACCAGAATTAGCTGCAGAGAAGTTAGCATAAGAAGTCGTGCCTGCCCCCTAAACATTGGTGACCTCTGATGTGTTCAGTGCACTTTTCTTGAGTTTTGTTGCGGTGTCTATGTGTTTTGCTATCAAAACCTGCTTAGGGGATATATATATGTGGTTGTTTGGATTCAGCGGTGCCATTGGGAACTCTGCTGGATGCTTGCCTTGTGGCCTGATTTGGTCAATCATGCTTTGCAACAATTCTGACATTGGATTGTCTAGTTTTTCCTGTCTTGGTGTCTGTGTTGGCCAGGAGTGGCTATAGGGTCTGGTTCCAACGTCGTTTCTTACGTCGTTTGTAAATCGTTTTGACGTCGTTTTTCTTACAATCTCAGCAACACAAAGAATTAAAGGACCGGATAACCCCACAAGACAACTTCTTCCAATAATAAGCACATACATAATGACATAATGTCGTAGCGGGGCCGGGGAAGGAAGGAAAGACAGAGGAGGTGGTGGAGGATCGAGAAGTAAAACAAAGTTGTGTGTGACAAAGTTGTATGTAAAAGATGGTGTGTGACAAAGAAAGATTGTGCGTGTGTGACAAAGTTGTGTGTGAAAGATGGTGTGTGTGTGTGAAAGTTGTGTGTGAAAGAGAGCGTGTGACAAAGTTCTGTTGGAAAGATGGTGTGTGACAAAGTGGTGTGTGTGAAAGATGGTGTGGCGAAAGATGGTGTGTGACAAAGTTGTGTGTGAAAGATGGTATGTGAAAGATGGTTTGTAACAATGTGATGTGTGAAAGAAGGTGTGTGAAATATGGTCTGTGACGGTGTGTGAAAGATGGTGTGTGCCAATGTGGTGTGTGAAAGATGGTGTGTGACAAAGATGTGTGTGAAAGATGGGGTGGTGAAAGATGGTGTGTGCCAAAGTGGTGTGTGAAGGATGGTGAGGTAAAAGATGGTGTGAGACAAAGTGGTGTGTGAAAGATGGTGTGTGAAAGATGGTGTGTGACAAAGTTGGTGTGTGACAAAATGGTGTGTGACAAAATTGTGTGTGTGACAAAGATGGTGCGTGACAAAACAAAGGTGGATGTCGCCAAGTGCCAGGCCTGCCATGCAAAACGACCATGGATGTGACCAAGTGCCACGCCTGCCACGTGAAACGAAGGTGGATGTCACCAAATGCCACGCCTGCCACGCAAAGTGCCCCGGCGTCACCAGCGACTAAAACGGACCGCCTGCCACGCAAAACGAGGGTGGATGTGAGATTGTGCCACGCCTGCCACGCAATACGAAAGTGGATGTGACCAAGTGCCACGCCTGCCACGCAAAGTGCCGCGGCGTCACCGGCGACTAAAACCGACCCAAGCGCGCCACCCAGTGCCATAAGTGCCACGCCTGCCAAGCAAAACGACCGTGGATGTGAGATTGTGCCACGCCTGCCACGCAATACGAGTGCCACGCCTGCCACGCAAAGTGCCGCGGCGTCACCGGCGACTAACACCGACCCAAGCGCGCCACCCAGTGCCATAAGTGCCACGCCTGCCACGCAAAAGGACCGTGGATGTGAGATTGTGCCACGCCTGCCACGCAAAGTGCCGCAGATGTGAGTTTGTGCCACGCTTGCCACGCAAAACGACGGTAGATGTGATATGTGAAAGATGGTGTGTAAAGATGGCTTAAAGATGGTGTGTGACAGAGGTGGGTGTGAAAGATGGTGTGTGACAAAGTTGTATGTGAAAGATGGTGTGTGACAAAGTTGTGTGTGAAAGATGGTGTGTGACAAAGTTGTGTGTGAAAGATGATGTGTGACAAAATTGTGTGTGAAATATGATGTGTGACAAAGTTGTGTGTGAAAGATGGTGTGTGACAAAGTTGTGTATGAAAGATGGTGTGTTACAAAGTTGTGTTATAAAGTTGTGTGTGAAAGATGGTGTGTGACAAAGTTGTGTGTGAAAGATCGCGTGTGACAAAGTTGTATGTGAAAGATGGCGTGTGACAAAGTTGTGTGTGAAAGATGGTGGTTGGCAAAGAGAGGAGGCGGGAGGAGGCGGGAGGAGGCGGGGAAGCGACTCGGGATACAGAATCAAAAACAAGAACCCCACACAAAGTTGTGGGGAATTACCTGACATCGAGTGATCCCCACCCTGGCAAATTGCATACAGATCGTATAGCTTGCGATATGGCTCGGGCCCATTGGTGCCCACAGGGCGGTAGAAGAAGGAAGACAGAAGAAGGAGGAAAGGAGAGAAGGAGGGAAGGAGAGAAGGAGGGAAGGAGAGAAGGAGGGAAGGAGAGAAGGAGGGAAGGAGTGAGCAAATGATTGAGGTGGCATGCAGGAAAGCCCCTTAGGCATGACTTAGGCGTGACTTTTGAAAACAGCGGTGCCTTGCGGAAAAGCACTGACTTAGGCGTGACTTTCTCGTTTGCCTGTATGTAGCCATCAGCCCTGGGTTCACACAAGCTTCGGTGCGCCCACACGACGCTAAATTCTTTGTCTTCACAATTCAAACTGATTGTTTGAGAACCGGCCACGCTCCCATGCGCCAACTTGCTGTCACTGCAAGAAGCACCCGTGTTGCTTCCAAGTTTTGAAACTGTATGAGCTGAAGAAAAAGAGCCACTGGCGGCAATAAGCCGCGCCCTGTTTTGAAAGGGGTGGACACACATACTTCAACAATGGG
>CAMXCT020001196.1:65096-67596 GCA_947184155.2 Cladocopium goreaui | reverse complement strand
CCTATGTTGGGGCCATGTTGGGCCATCTTAGGCCATCTTGGAGCCATGTTGGGCCTCAGTTGGGCCAGCTTGGGGCTCATCTTGGGCCATCTTGGGGCTATGTTGGAGCAAGGGGGTACCCCCCATTGTTTTTTTCCCGACTGATCATTGTTCGGCGGTAGGCGCGGGCAGCCGTATAGCTAAAGCTACGGCCTTCGGCCGGGGGCTTTGCCGATCGACAGGGCCTGCTGGCCCGATTTAAGGGGCTGACGCCCAACAGCGGGCCAGCAGGCCAAAAGGTGCAGGGTGGGATCAGCATCATCAGCAACATCATCATCATCAGCAGCATCATCATGATCACCACCATCATCATCATCACAACCATCATCATCGTCATCATTATTATCATTATCATCATCATCATCATCATCGTCACCAGCATCGGCATCAGCATCATCATCATCATCATCATCACCATCATCATCATCACAACCATCATCATCATCATCAGCATCAGCATCATCATCTTCATCACCATCATCATCATCACCATCAGCCTCAACATGAACAACAACAACAACAACAGTAACAACAACAACAACAACAACAACAACAACCACAACCACAACCACAACAACAACCACAACCACCACGACAACCACCACGACCACAACCACAACGACAACAACAACGATAGCGATAAGGACAACGACAACGACAAGGACATCGATCATGATAACGACAACGACAACGGCAAGGACAACGACAACGACAACAACAACAGCAACTACTACTACTACTACTACTACTACTGCTGCTACTACTACTACTACTACTACTACTACTACTACTACTACTACTACTACTACTACTACTATACGACGACTACTACTACGACTACTCCGACTACTACGACTACTACGAAGACTACGACTACTACGACGACTCCGACTACTACGACTACTACGATGACTACTACAACCACAACCACCGCAAGAACAACAGCAACAACAACAACAACAGCAACAGCAACAACAACCACAACAACAACAACGACAACAACAGCAACAAAAACAACAACACGAACAAGAACAACAACTGTTGTGGTTGTTGCTGCTGTGGTTGTGGTTGTGGTTGTGGTTGTCATTGTGTTGGTGGATGTGGTTGTTGTTGTTGTTGATGTTGATGTTGTTGTTGCTGTTGTTCTTGTTATTGTTCTTGTTCTTGTTGTTCTTGTTGTTCTGGTTGTTCTGGTTGTTCTGGTTGTTCTGGTTGTTCTGGTTGTTGCTGTTGTTGTTGTTGTTGTTGTCGTTGTTGTTGTCGTTGTCTATGATGATGTTGTTGGCGATGTTGTTGTTGATGTCGTTGATGTTGTCGATGTGGTTGATGCTTTGGTCTTTTGCATCAATTTGGAGCTAAGTTGGGCCATCTCGGGGCTATGTTGGGCCATCTTGGAGCTATGTTGAGCCTGTTGAGCCATCTTGGGGTCACGTTGGGCGATCTTGGGGCCATGTTGGGCCTATGTTGGGCCATCTTGGGCCTATGTTGGGCCATCTTGGGCCTATGTTGGGCCATCTTGGGCCATCTTGGAGCCATGTTGGGCCTATGTCGGGCCATCTTGGGGCTCATCTTGGGCCAGCTTGGGGCTATGTTGGGGCCAGGGGTACCCCCCGAAAATTTTCTATCAGATTTATGTTGCCTTTTTGGAAGAGCCAAAAACACCGTAAATTACGGCGTTTTTTTTGACTAAGGTAGGTCGGCGGCAGACGCGGGCAGCCGTATAGCTAAAGCTACGGCCTTTGGCCGGGGGGGTTGCCGGTTGACAGGGCCTGCTGGCCCGATTTAAGGGGCTGACGCCCAACAGCGGGCCAGCAGGCCAAAAGGTGCAGGGCGGGATCAGCATCATCAGCAACATCATCATCATCAGCAGCAGCATCATCATCTAGATCATCATCAACATCATCATCATCATCATGATCATAACCACCATCATAACCACCATCATCATCACAACCATCATCACCATCATCAGCAGCAGCATCAGCATCTTCAGCATCACCATCATCATCATTATCATCATCACCACCATCATCATCAGCCTCAAAATGAACAACAACAACAACAACCACGACCACGACCACGACCACGACCACGACCACGACCACAACCACAACGACAACGACAACGATAGCGATAAGGACAACGACAACAACAGCAACGACAACGACAAGGACAATGATAATGATAACGACAACGACAACGGCAAAGACAACGATAGCGATAAGGTTAACGACAACAACAGCAACGACAACGACAAGGACAATGATAATGATAACGACAACAGCAACTACTACGACGACGACGACTACGACTACTACTACGACTACTCCTCCTACTACTACTACTACTACGACTACTACTACTACTACTACTGCTACTACTACTACTACTACTACGACTACAGTACTACGACAATTACGACGACTACGACTACTACGACTACTACGACTACTACGATGAC
>CAMXCT020001196.1:47596-62596 GCA_947184155.2 Cladocopium goreaui | reverse complement strand
GGCGTGCGCAGCCATATAGCTAAAGCTACGGCCTTCGGCCGGGGGCTTTGCCGATCGACAGGGCCTGCTGGCCCGATTTACGGGGCTGACGCCCAACAGCGGGCCAGCAGGCCAAAAGGTGCAGGGTGGGAGCAGCAGCATCATCATCATCATCATCATCATGATCATGATCAGCATCAGTCTCAACAACTCATCCGCATCATCATCATCATCATCACCATCATCATCATCAGGATCATCATCAGCATCAGCATCATCATCAGCCCCAACAAGAACAAGAACGACAACAACAGCAACAAAAACAAATATGAAGAACAAAAGCAGCAGCAACAACAACAACAAGAACAAGAACAACAACAACAACACGAACAACAACAACATCAACAACAACAACAACAATAACATCAACAAGAACAACAATCACCACCACCAACAAAAAGAACGACAACAACAACAATTGTCGTTCTTCTTCTTGTTGTTGTTGTCGTTGTTGTTGGTTTTGTTGTTGTTGTCGTTCTTGTTTTGTCGTTCTTGTTGTTGTCGTTCTTGTTTTTGTCGTTCTTGTTGTTGTCGTTATTGTTCTTGTTTTTGTTCTTGTTCTTGTTCTTATTGTTGTTGTTGTTGTTGTTGTTGTTGTTGTTGTTGTTGTTGTTGTTGTTGTCGTCCAAGTTGCATCAAGTTGCATCAAGTTGGAGCTAAGTTGGGCTATCTCGGGGCTATGTTGGGCATCTTGGAGCTATGTTGAGCCATCTTGGGGCCATGTTGGGCCTATCTTGGGGCCATGTTGGGCCCATGTTGGGCCATCTGGGGGCCATCTTGGGCCTATGTTGGGCCATCTTGGGCCATCTTGGGGCCAGGTTGGGCCTATGTTGGGCCATCTTGGAGCTCATCTTGGGCCATCTTGGGGCTTGGGCCATCTTGGGGCCAGGTTGGGCCTATGTTGGGCCATCTTGGAGCTCATCTTGGGCCATCTTGGGGCTATGTTGGCGCACGGGGGTACCCCCCCCTCATTTTTTTCCGATTTATGTCGATTTTTTCGAAGAGCAAAAAACACCGTAAAATACGAGGTTTTTCGGTGACTGAGCTAGGTCGGCGGCGGGGGGCGGCAGCCGTATAGCTAAAGCTACGGCCTTCAGCCGGGGGCTTTGCCGATCGACAGGGCCTGCTGGCCCGATTTAAGGGCTGACGCCCCTCGTCGGCTCCGCTTGATTTCTCGACCCTCCATTTCATCGCAGTGTGAGCTTGAAAGCTTTTGGATGGGGACCTGCTTCAGAAATATATTCCTTATGTTTTTTGAAAAAAATCATGGAATAGGAACTTAAATTGGAAATAGACGGCTTTTTTGGGGAGCAAGTGAGTTCCCGAAAGCTCCTGCCAAGGGTTTTTCCCGAAGAACTGCTGCCAATTTCAACTTGTTACTTCGTGTAAAGGCGCCTCTGTGCAAAGACTTCTCTGTGTAAAAGCTTTTGTGTGTAAAAGTTTCTATGTGTAAAAACCACTTTGTGTGAAGACTTCTTTGTGTAAAAGCTTCTGTGTGTGAAAGCTTGTCTGTGTGAAACGTCTGTGTAAAGATTTCACTGTGTGTAAAAGCTTCCGTGTGTAACAACTCTCTGTGTAAAGTGTAAAGGCTTCTCTGTGTAAAAGCTTCTGCGTGTAAACGCGTCTGTTTGTGAAAGCTATATATCTGTGTAAAGACTTCTTTGTGTAACAGCTTCTGTGTGTAAAGGCACCTAGACGTTTGTGTGCAAAAGCTATAGAGTAAAGACTTCTCTGTGTAAAACCTTCTGTGTGTAAAAAGCTCCTTTGTGTAAAGACTTCTCTGTGTAAAAGCCCCTGTGTGTGTAAATGTTTTTGTGTGTAAAAGCTCCTCTGTGTAAAGGCTTCTCTGTGTAAAAGCTTCTGTGTGCAAACGCGTCTGTGTGTAAAAACTCTCTCTGTCAGGCCTTCTTCGTGTAAAAAGTTCTGTGTGAAAAAGCTCCTAGGCGTTTGTGTGCAAAAGCTCCTTGGAGTAAAGACTTCTCTGTGTAAAACCTTCTGTGTGTAAAAAGCTCCTTTGTGTAAGGACTTCTCTGTGTAAAAGCCCCTGTGTGTGTAAAAGCTTGCTGTGTGTAAATGCTTTTGTGTGTAAAAGCTCCTCTGTGTGAAGGCTTCTCTGTGTAAAAGCTTCTGTGTGCAAACGCGTCTGTGTGTAAAAAGCCCCCTGTGTAAAGACTTCTTTGTGTAACAGCTTCTGTGTGTAAAGGCTCGTAGCCGTTTGTGTGCAGAAGCTCCTCAGAGTAAAGACTTCTCTGTGTAAAACCTTCTGTGTGTAAAAAGCTCCTTTGTGTAAAGGCTTCTCTGTGTAAAAGCCCCTGTATGTGTAAAAGGTTCTGTGCGACTCCTCCATCCAGCTTTCTTTCGGGCCACGCTGTCGTCTAAAGATTTCTCTGTGTGTAAAAGCTTCCGTGTGTAAACACTCTCTGTGTAAAGGCTTCTCTGTGTAAAAGTTTCTGTGTGTAAACGCGTCTGTGTGTTAAAGCTCTCTGTGTAAAGACTCCTTTGTGTAACAGCTTTTGTGTGTAAAAGCTCCAAGACGTTTGTGTGAAAAAGCTCCGCAGAGGAAAGACTTCTCTGTGGAAAACCTTCTGTGTGTAAAAAGCTACTCTGTGTAAAGGCTTCTCTGTGTAAAAGCCCCTGCGTGTGTAAAAACTTGCTGTGTGTAAACGCTTTGGTGTGTAAACGCTCCTCTGTGTAAAGGCTTCTCTGTGTAAAAGCTTCTGTGTGCAAACGCGTCTGTGTGTAAAAAGCCCTCTGTGTAAAGACTTCTTCGTGTAAAAACTTCTGTGAGTTAAAGCTCCTAGACGTTTGTCTGCAAAAGCACCTTAGAGTAAAGACTTCTCTGTGCAAAACCTTCTGTATGTAAAAAGCTCCTTTATGTAAAGACTTCTCTGTGTAAAAGCCCCTGTGTGTGTGGGTAAAAGCTTCTGTGCGTCTCCTCCCTACAGCTTTCTTTCGGGTCACGCTGTCGTCCAGTTTCAATCTGCAACGTTGTTTCTTGTGGAAGAGTGCAAAATAATGCAAAGAACATGTGAAAGCATCGCACGTTTAAAAATTGAACATAAACAGCGCACAAAGTGCTGTAATTTACAGCATTTTGCGCTGTCAGATGGCAAGAACCCGCGTAAATACCACAGTTTTAGTCCCCGAAAGTGGCTAAAACACTGTTATTTACATGGTTTCGTTCACGTCACGATCTTCGATTTTTTGAAAAACGCGTAAATACCAGCGTTTTTTTTTGCGTTCAATGCAAAAAATCGGTTCAGAAAGGGAAGAAAATGCTGTAATTTACAGGGTTTGGTGCCGCCACGGGCAAAAAACTGCGTAAATACTAGCCTTTCGGCGTCCAAAAGTGGCAAAAACACCGCTATTTACAGTGTTTCGTGCCTTCCATGTTTTCTTGAAATTGCAAAAACACTGTGAATACCAGCATTTTTTGCGATCAACCCACCAAAAATGATGTAATTTACAGTGTTTTTTTGCTTGGCTTTAAAGAACACTGGTATTTGCAGTGTTTTGTGTATCTCGGGTCCAAAAAGTATTGGTATTACAGCATTTTCTGCGTTTTTGCATGGCTCCCGCAAAAGACGTTAAAACGCAAACATGCAGTAATTCACAGCATTTTGTGAATTTCCAAAAGCGAAATCGTCCGAAAAATGTGTCAAAACGGCGCTTTTTTCCGATTTTAGGTACCCTCCAAATCGGGGGGGGGATTATGCTCTTGGAGACGCTTATGAGCGACCCGGATTCCGGCCAAAAAGCTCTCCCCCACCCTCCTGAAGGATTTTTGGTGTTTTTCGGGGCCTGGCGTCGGAGGGTCGGCGGCTTGGGGCGCGCCTCACCATAGAGCTCTAGTCGCTCTGGGACGCTCGTAGGGCAAGCCACTCGTGTGGAGCCGGCGGAGCCGAATTTAAGCGCTTACGCGCGACAGCCGGCCAGGCGCCCAACTATGTTGGCCCATCTTGTGGCTAAGTTGGCCTATGTTGGCCTTATGTTGACCCATGTTGAGCCAAAAGATCTGAAAAATGGGAACAGCAAAACAACACTGTAAAACGCAGGATATTTTGATGGTCGGCGGCCTATCTTGGGGCTATGTTGGCCCATCGTGGGGCTATGTTGGCTTATCTTGGGGCTATGTTGGCCCAGCTTGGGGCTATGTTGGCCCATCTTGGGGCTATGTTGGCCTATCTTGAGGGCAATGTGACCCATCTTGAGGCTATGTTGGCCCATCTTCGGACTATGTTGGCCCAACTTGGGGGCTATGTTGTTTCATTTTGAGGCCTATATGGGCCCATGTTGACCCATCTTGAGCCACAAAGGCCGCAAAATGGAAAAAAAAGGAAGAGCGCAAAACACCGTAAAACGCAGGGGTTTTTGGTGACACGCGGTCTACGGCGGCTGGGGCGGCGGCCCCTCTCTCCTATGGAGAGGAGAGAAACGCCTACGGCAAGGACACGGCCAGGGAGCCCCTGGCCGGATTTTAAGGGCTGACGCCCCTCGTCGGCTCCGCCGGATTTCTCGACCCTCCATTTCATCGCAGTGTGGGCTTGAAAGCTTTTGGATGGGGACCTGCTTCAGAAATATATTCCTTATGTTTTTTGAAAAAAATCATGGAATAGGAACTTAAATTGGAAATAGACGGCTTTTTTGGGGAGCAAGTGAGTTCCCGAAAGCTCCTGCCAAGGGTTTTTCCCGAAGAACTGCTGCCAATTTCAACTTGTTACTTCGTGTAAAGGCGCCTCTGTGCAAAGACTTCTCTGTGTAAAAGCTTTTGTGTGTAAAAGTTTCTGTGTGTAAAAACCACTTTATGTAAAGACTTCTTTGTGTAAAAGCTTCTGTGTGTGAAAGCTTCTCTGTGTGAAACGTCTGTGTAAAGATTTCACTGTGTGTAAAAGCCTCCGTGTGTAAAAACTTTCTGTGTAAAGTGTAAAGGCTTCTCTGTGTAAAAGCTTCGGTGTGTAAACGCGTCTGTGTGTGAAAGCTATATATCTGTGTAGAGACTTCTTTGTGTAACAGCTTCTGTGTGTAAAGGCTCCTAGATGTTTGTGTGCAAAAGCTCCTTAGAGTAAAGACTTCTCTTTGTAAAACCTTCTGTGTGTAAAAAGCTCCTTTGTGTAAAGACTTCTCTGTGTAAAAGCCCCTGTGTGTGTAAATGCTTTTGTGTGTAAAAGCTCCTCTGTGTGAAGGCTTCTCTGTGTAAAAGCTTCTGTGTGCAAACGCGTCTGTGTGTAAAAAGCCCTCTGTGTAAAGACTTCGTTGTGTAACAGCTTCTGTGTGTAAAGGCTCCTAGACGTTTGTGTGCAATTGTGTGCCAAAGCTCCTTAGAGTAAAGACTTCTCTGTGTAAAACTTTCTGTGTGTAAAAAGCACCTTTGTGTAAGGACTTCTCTTTGTAAAAGCTTCTATGTGCAAACGCGTCTGTGTGTAAAAACTCTCTCTGTCAGGCCTTCTTCGTGTAAAAAGTTCTGTGTGAAAAAGCTCCTAGACGTTTGTGTGCAAAAGCTCCTTAGAGTAAAGACTTCTCTGTGTAAAACCTTCTGTGTGTAAAAAGCTCCTTTGTGTAAGGACTTCTCTGTGTAAAAGCCCCTGTGTGTGTAAAAGCTTGCTGTGTGTAAATGCTTTTGTGTGTAAAAGCTCCTCTGTGTGAAGGCTTCTCTGTGTAAAAGCTTCTTTGTGCAAACGCGTCTGTGTGTAAAAAGCCCTCTGTGTAAAGACTTCTTTGTGTAACAGCTTCTGTGTGTAAAGGCTCCTAGACGTTTGTGTGCAAAAGCTCCTTAGAGTAAAGACTTCTCTGTGTAAAACCTTCTGTGTGTAAAAAGCTCCTTTGTCTAAAGACTTCTCTGTGTAAAAGCCCCTGTATGTGTAAAAGCTTCTGTGCGACTCCTCCATCCAGCTTTCTTCCGGGTCACGCTGTCGTCCAGTTTCAATCTGCAACATTGTTTCTTGTAGAAGAATGCAAAGAACAGGTGAAAGCATCGCAGGTTAAAAAATTGAACATAAACAGCGCACAAAGTGCTGTAATTTACAGCATTTTGCGCTGTCAGATGGCAAGAACCCGCGTAAATACCACAGTTTTAGTCCCCGAAAGTGGCTAAAACACTGTTATTTACACGGTTTCGTTCACGTCACGATCTTCGATTTTTTGAAAACCGCGTAAATACCAGCGTTTTTTGCGTTCATCAACGCAAAAAATCGGTTCAAAAAGGGAAGAAAATGTTGTAATTTACAGGGGTTTGGCGCCGCCACGGGCAAAAAACTGCGTAAATACCAGCGTTTCGGCGTCCAAAAGTGGCCAAAACACCGCTATTTACAGTGTTTCGTGCCTTCCACGTTTTCTTGAAATTGCAAAAACACTGTGAATACCAGCATTTTTTGCGATCAACCCGCCAAAAATGATGTAATTTACAGTGTTTTTTTGCTTGGCTTTCAAAAACGCTGGTATTTGCAGTGTTTTGTGTATCTCGGGTCCAAAAAGTATTGGTATTTACAGCATTTTCTGCGTTTTTGCATGGCTCCCGCAAAAGACGTTAAAACGCAAACATGCAGTAATTTACAGCATTTTGTAACTTTCGAAGAGCGAAAAATCGTCCGAAAAATGTGTCAAAACGGCGTTTTTTTCCGATTTTAGGTACCCTCCAAATCGGGGGGGGCGGGATTTTGCTCTTGGAGACGCTTATGAGCGACCCGGATTCCGTCCAAAAAGCTCTCCCCCACCCTCCTGAAGGATTTTTGGTGTTTTTTCGGAGTCCGGCGTCGGAGGGTCGGCGGCTTGGGGCGCGCCTCACCATAGAGCTCTGGGACGCTCGTAACGCATTTGTCAGCGTACTCGTGGGGAGCCGGCGGAGCCGAATTTTAGAGCTGACGCTCATCGTCGGCTCCGCCGGATTTTTTCGAACCTCCATTTCATCGCAGTGTAGGCTTGAAAGCTTTTGGATGTTTGGGGAGGACTGCTTCAGGAAAATATATTCCTTATAGTTTTTGAAAAAAACATGAAAGGCACTTTGTGGGAAATAGAGGGCTTTTTGGAGGCAAGTGAGTTCCGAAAAGTCATCCAAGGGTTTGTTTCACGAACAACCGCTGCAATTGCAATTGTTTACTTCGTTTCAAGCACTTGGGCAAAGACTTCTCTGTGTAAAAGCTTTTGTGTGTAAAAGTTTCCGTGTGTAAAAGTTTCCGTGTGTAAAAGATTCTCTGTGTAAAGACTTGTGTAAAAGCTTCTCTGTGTGAAAGCACGTCTGTGTAAAGATTTCTCTGTGTGTAAAAGCTTCCGAGTGTGTAAAAACTCTGTGTAAAGGCTTCTCTGTGTAAAAGTTTCTGTTTGTAAACGCGTCTGTGTGTTAAAGCTCTCTGTGTAAAGACTTCTTTGTGTAACAGCTTTTGTGTGTAAAAGCTCCAAGACATTTTTGTGAAAAAGCTCCTCAGAGGAAAGACTTCTCTGTGTAAAACCTTCTGTGTGTAAAAAGCTACTCTGTGTAAAGGCTTCTCTGTGTAAAAGCTTCTGTGTGCAAACGCGTCTGTGTGTAAAAAGCCCTCTGTGTGTGTAAAAAGCTTGCGTGTGTAAATGTTTTGTGTGTAAAAACTCTCTGTGTAAAGGCTTCTCTCTGTGTAAAAGTTTCTGTGTGCAAACGCATCTGTGTGTAAAAAACCCTCTTTGTAAAGACTTCTTCGTGTAAAAACTTCTGTGTGTAAAAGCTCCTAGACGTTTGTGTGCAAAAGCTCCTTAGAGTAAAGACTTCTCTGTGTAAAACCTTCTGTGTGTAAAAAGCTCCTTTGTGTAAAGACTTCTCTGTGTAAAAGCCCCTGTGTGTGTAAAAGCTTGCTGTGTGTAAATGCGTTTGTGTGTAAAAGCTCCTCTATGTGAAGGCTTCTCTGCGTAAAAGCTTCTGTGTGCAAACGCGTCTGTGTGTAAAACCCGTTCTGTGTACAGACTTCTTCGTGTAAAAACTTCTGTGTGTAAAAGCTACTAGACGTTTGTGTGCAAAAGTTCCTTAGAGTAAAGACTTCGCTGTGTAAAACCTTCTGTGTGTAAAGAGCTCCTTTGTGTAAAGACCTCTCTGTGTAAAAGCCCCTGTGTGTGTAAAAGCTTCTGTGCAACTCCTCCACCCAGCTTTCTTTCGGGTCACGCTGTCGTCCAGTTTCTATCTGCAACATTGTTTCTTGTGGAAGAATGCAAAGAACAGGTGAAAGCATCGCAGGTTAAAAAATTGAACATAAACAGCGCACAAAGTGCTGCAATTTACAGCATTTTGCGCTGTCAGATGGCAAGAACCCGCGTAAATACCACAGTTTTAGTCCCCGAAAGTGGCTAAAACACTGTTATTTACAGGGTTTCGTTCACGTCACGATCTTTGATTTTTTGAAAAACGCGTAAATACCAGCGTTTTTTTGCGTTCATCAAGGCAAAAAATCGGTTGAAAAAGGGAAGAAAATGCTGTAATTTACAGGGGTTTGGCGCTCTCACGGGCAAAAAACTGCGTAAATACTAGCGTTTCAGCGTTCAAAAGTGGCCAAAACACCGCTATTTACAGTGTTTCGTGCCTTCCACGTTTTCTTGAAATTGCAAAAACACTGTGAATACCAGCATTTTTTGCGATCAACCCGCCAAAAATGATGTAATTTACAGTGTTTTTTTGCTTGGCTTTCAAAAACGCTGGTATTTGCAGTGTTTTGTGCATCTCGGGTCCAAAAAGTATTGGTATTTACAGCATTTCCTGCGTTTTTGCATGGCTCCCGCCAACGACGTTAAAACGCAAAAATGCTGTAATTTACAGCATTTTGTGAATTTCCAAAAGCGAAAAATCGTCCGAAAAATGTGTCAAAACGGCGCTTTTTTCCGATTTTAGGTACCCTCAAAACGGGGGCGGGTGGGAGAATGATCTTGGAGACGCTTACTGGGAGGTACCCCCCTAGTTACATTAGTTATAAGTCGCGCAACTTAACTTATAACATAGGTTAAGTAGCTTATAAGTTGGAGTAACTTACTTATCTTCTGTTGGAACTTACATCTTAGATGCTCCAGATAGAATAATTATATGTTAGTTATAAGTTCGAGCCTTAAAATTTAGTAAAAAGTTACGGAACTTAGCCTTTTTTAATTGATTTTTCATTGTTTTTTTGAGTTCCGTATGTTTTCGTAGCCAGAAAGACTCTTTTTCACTGCATTGCAGTTTTCTTGCCCAAAAACAGGTTTTCGATTGATTCATTTGTCTTTTCAAGGTGAATTTGGCGAAACTTTGCAGTTGTCCGCACCATGCATTTTTTAGTCATCTGCGGTTGTCCGCTCTGTTGCTTTGCTTGAGCCCTCATCTTGGTCTGTTCAAAAGTATGCCATATAGTTATATATATATATGCAAGAACCTGTACATACATTTGTATATTAATGCACATGTTATTCAACCGATATCATAGTTACAAAAAGTAATATCATATATAGTAGCTGCTGCGTGGTTTCTTTAACAACAACAGCGACGAAAGAACGAAAGGAGAAGTAGAAGAACGGATCATCTTGCTGCTGCGCTGTTTCTTGAACAAAGACAGCGACAAAAGAAAGAAAGGAGAAGTAGAAGAACGGGTCATCTGGCTGCTGTGTTGTTCATTGACAATAATAGCGACGAAAGAACGAAAGGAGAACGAGAAGAACGGGCGAGGGACCTAGCATGCCCAACATGGGCCTGATTTAAATCCCCAAATGACATGAACGCAAAAAGCATCATATGACCCAACATGGGCCGGACAGGAAACAAAATGCTCAAATCAAAATTTACAAATCATGTTACCAACATCAAACCACAGATTTCCACAGATTTCCACCGTTGTGGAAATTTGTGGGTGGCTGTGGGTGTAGTCTTGGCTAAAGGCCACCCACAGATTTCCACAGATTTCCACCGTTGTGGAAATCTGTGGGTGGCTGTGGGTGTAGTCTTGGCTAGAGGCCACCCACAGATTTCCACAGATTTCCACCGTTGTGGAAATCTGTGGGTGGCTGTGGGTGTAGTCTTGGCTAAAGGCCACCCACAGATTTCCACAGATTTCCACTGTTGTGGAAATCTGTGGGTGGCTGTGGGTGTAGTCTTGGCTAAAGGCGACCCACAGATTTCCACCGTTGTGGAAATCTGTGGGTGGCTGTGGGTGTAGTCTTGGCTAAAGGCCACCCACAGATTTCCACACATTTCCACCGCTGTGGAAATATGTGGTTTTATGTGGGTGTTGGTATAGAATTTGTAAATTTTAAGAAACATGATGACAATACCACCTCATCCATATGAACCTCTAAAGATACAATCCATTTAGCATGAAACTATATCCGGAGCCCAAGCGGCTACGCGCTTGTGCTCAAAATCAAGAGGCACTACCAAAAAACGATGGCCTATAGAAAAGGAAGTTTGTATAGGGAAGGTTTGATTTCCAATCGCAAAATCTCTTGTTGAGGTTTCTTCTGATTTGGAGGCGCCGCTGCTGGAAATCTACTCGCCTTCGTCACGAATATCGACCTGTATTTACTACCATAACATGTGTACAGTGTGCAGTCATTTCGGAAAGTTTAATATTTATAACTATATGTGTATATACATATATAAAAAATATGCATATACAGTTTTCATGTAATGTTTATTCGCAATGACTGAAGCGAAGGAAGCAATGGAGCTGGACAAGCTGCATGGATTGCGCAGCCCAAGCTGGTGGACGATCGATGGCCTGGATGTTTTGTGCTTGCTGTAGAGACAAAAAAAAAGGCGGTGGTCCGCACGTCCGCTCGTTGTCGGCGGTGGTCCGCACATATAGAAAAAAACGGCTGTTTGACTAAAAAAGTAGGAAATAACATTAAAAAAATAAGCTTTTCCAAAAATAATGCAAAAAGTAGAAAAGCAACGAGAACTATCAAAAAAACTGTTCAAAAAACAACCAAAATAAGTTACGGAACTTATAACTTAGTTTTAAATTCAGTAACTAATTTACAAGTTACTTGCTATAAGTTACTTATAACTTCATTCCAACTAACTTATGTCTCGCAACTTAGTTATAACTAGAGGGGACCTCCCAGTATGGGCGACCCGGATTCCGGCCAAAAAGCTCTCCCCCACCTTCCTGAGGGATTTTTGGTGTTTTTTGGGGCCCGGCGTCGGAGGGTCGGCGGCTTGGGGCGCGCCTCACCATAGAGCTCTAGTCGCTCTGGGACGCTCGTAGGGCAAGCCACTCGTGTGGAGCCGGCGGAGCCGAATTTAAGCGCTTACGCGCGACAGGCGGCCAGGGGCCCAACTATGTTGGCCCATTTTGTGGCTATATTGGCCTATGTTGGCGTATGTTGGCCTATCTTGCGGGCAATGTGGGCCCATCTTGTGGCTATGTTGGCCTATGTTGGCCTCATGTTGACCCATGTTGAGCCAAAAGATCTGAAAAATGGGAACAGCCAGAAAAACACTGTAAAATGCAGGATATTTTGATGGTCGGCGGCCTATCTTGGGGCTATGTTGGCCTATCTTGAGGGCAATGTGGGCCCATCTTGGAGCTATGTTGGCCCATCTTCGGGCTATGTTGGCCCATCTTGGAGCAATGTTGGCCCATCTTGGAGCTATGTTGGCCCATCTTGGGGCTATGTTGGCCCATCTTGGGGCTATGTTGGCCCATCTTGAGGCCTATGTTGGCCCATCTCGAGGCCTATCTTGGCCCATGTTGACCCAGCTTAAACCACAAGCTCCGAAAAATGAGAAAAAATACGAAGAGCACAAAACACCGTAAAACAGGACGTTTTTTGGCGGGGGGGAGTGGTCGGCGGCAGGGGGCGCGGCCCCTCTCTCCTACGGAGAGGAGAGAAACGCCTTCGGCTGTGCCACGGCCAGGGGGCCCCTGGCCGGATTTATGAGGCTTACGCCTGACAGCCGGGCGCCGGCAAAAGCAGACCCGTCAGCCCGAGCTGGTGTTGTTGTTGTTGTTGGTTGGTTGTTGTTGTTGTTGTTGTTGTTGTTGTTGTTGTTGTTGTTGTTGTTGTTGTTGTTGTTGTTGTGGTGGTCGTCGTTGTTTTTTTTGTTGTTGTTGCTGCTGTTGTTGTTGTTCTTGTTGTGGTCGTTGTTCTTGTTGTTCTTATTGTTGTTGTTGTTGTTGTTGTTGTGGTGGTCGTCGTTGTTTTTTTTGTTGTTGCTGCTGTTGTTGTTGTTCTTGTTGTGGTCGTTGTTCTTGTTGTTCTTGTTGTTGTTGTTGTTGTTGTTGTTGTTGTGGTTGTTGTTGTTGTTGTTGTTGTTGTTGTTGGCCGATGTTGGCCGATGTTGGCCCGAATTGGGCGCAGGTTTGCCCCTGTCTTGGCCCTAGGTTGGCCCATGTAGCCCACATCTTGGCGTAATGTCGACCCAGGTAGCCCACATCTTGGCCGATGTTGGCCCTATCTTGGCCTATGTAGTCCCTATCTTGGCCTTATGTCGGCCCATGTAGCCCACATCTTGGCCGATGTTGGCCCTATGTTGGCGCAGGCTTTCCCCTATCTTAGCCGTATGTTGACCCATCTAGCCCTTCTGTCGGCCCATGTAGCCCACATCTTGGCCGATGTTGGACCTATGTTGGCGCAGGCTTGCCCCTATCTTAGCCTTATGTTCACCCAGGTAGCCCGCATCTTGGCCGATGTTGGCCCTATGTTGACATCAAGGCCGTCAAGATGTCCAGTTTTCCGTTCCGGACCCCGTCCTAAGACCCAAAACCATGAAAAACCCATGGTTTTTTAACGTCGCCGAGATGAAACCCGGAGACGGCGAAGGCCACAAAACCCCGTAAAAAACGATGTTTTTTGCACACCGCACGCAGAATACACTGTAAATTACAGGTATAATCGTGGACCGGGGTGAACCGGAATCGACACGAGGTGGTCGGCGGCAGGGGGGGCAGCCGTATATAACCTTCGGTTACCACGGAAGGCCTCCGGCAAGGACACGGGCGCGGGGCCGGCGCCCGGATTTAAGCGCTTACGCGCGACAGCCGGCCAGGGGCCCAACTATGTGGCCTATTTTGTGGCTATGTTGGCCTATGTTGGTCTATCTTGCGGGCAATGTGGTCCCATCTTGTGGCTATGTTGGCCTATGTTGGCCTCAGTTTGACTCATGTTGAGCCAAAAGATCCGAAAAATGGTAACAGCAAAAAAAACACTGTAAAACACAGGTATCTTGGGGCTATGTTGGCCCATCTTGGAGCTATGTGGGCCTATCTTGGGGCTATGTTGGCCCATCTTGGGGCTATGTTGGCCCATCTTGGGGCTATGTTGGCCCATCTTGGAGCTATGTTGGCCCATCTTGGGGCTATGTTGGCCCATCTTGGGGCTATGTTGGCCCATCTTGAGGCCTATGTTGGCCCATCTTGAGGCCTATCTTGGCCCAGGTTGACCCATCTTGAGCCACAAGATCCGGAAACGGCAAAAAAATGCGACGAGCACAAAACACCGTAAAACGCGGGACTTTTTGGCGGTACGAGGTGGTCGCCGGCAGGGGCGGCGGCCCCTCTCTCCTACGGAGAGGAGAGAAACGCTTTCGGCAATGCCACGGCCAGGGGGCCCCTGGCCGGATTTATGAGGCTTACGCCTGACAGCCGGGCGCCGGCAAAAGCAGACCCGTGAGCCCGAGCTGGTGTTGTTGTTGTTGTTGTTGTCGTCGTCGTCGTCGTCGTGGTTGTTGTTGTTGTTGTTGTTGTTGTTGTTGGCCGATGTTGGCCGATGTTGGCCGATGTTGGCCGATGTTGGCCCTATTTGGGCGCAGTTTTGCCCCTGTCTTGGCCCTAGGTTGGCCCATGTAGCCCACATCTTGGCGTAATGTCGACCCAGGTAGCCCACATCTTGGCCGATGTTGGCCCTATCTTGGCCTATGTAGTCCCTATCTTGGCCTTATGTCGGCCCATGTAGCCCACATCTTGGCCGATGTTGGCCCTATGTTGGCGCAGGCTTGCCCCTATCTGAGCCTTATGTTGACCCATGTAGCCCTTATGTCGGCCCATGTAGCCCACATCTTGGCCGATGTTGGCCCTATGTTGGCGCAGGCGTGCCCCTATCTTAGCCTTATGTTCACCCGGGTAGCCCACATCTTGGCCGATGTTGGCCCTATGTTGACATCAAGGCCGTCAAGATGTCCAATTTTCCGTTCCGGACCCCTTCCGAAGACCCAAAACCATGAAAAACCCATGGTTTTTTAACGTCGCCGAGATGAAACCTGGAGACGGCGAAGGCCACAAAACCCCGTAAAAAACGATGTTTTTTGCACACCACACGCAGAATACATTGTAAATTACAACGATAATCGTGGACCGGATGTGGGCCTGAATCGGGCAGAGCCGGTCGGCGGCAGGGGCGGCAGCCGTATGTAACCTTCGGTTACCACCGAAGGACTCCGGCAATGCCACGGGCCCGGGGCCGGCGCCCGGATTTATGAGGCTTACGCCTGACAGCCGGGCGCCGGCCAAAGCAGACCCGTGGAAGGTATGCGTTGGGTGTAATCCATGTCCATGTTCTGGTGTTGTTGTTGTTGTTGTTGTTGTTGTTGTTGTTGTTGTTGTTGTTGTTGTCGTGTTCGTCGTCGTTTTTTTTGTTGTTGTTGTTGCTGTTGTTGGCCGATGTTGGCCCTATTTGGGCGCAGGTTTGCCCCTGTCTTGGCCCTAGGTTGTTGTTGTTGTTGTTGTTGTTGTTGTTGTTGTTGTTTGTTGTTGTTGTTGTTTTGTTGTTGTTGTTGTTGTTGTTGTTGTTGTTGTTGACCGATGTTGGCCCTACTTGGGCGCAGGTTTGCCCCTGTCTTGGCCCGAGGTTGTTGTTGTTGTTGTTGTTGTTGTTGTTGTTGTGGTTGTTGCTGTGGTTGTTGTTGTTGTTGTTGTTGTTGTTGTTGTTGTTGTTGTTGTTGTTGTTGGTGTTGTTGTCGTTGTCGTCCTTGTTTTTTTGTTGTCGTTGTTGTTGTTGTATTTGGGCGCAGGTTTGCCCCTGTCTTGGCCCTAGGTTGTGGTGGTTGTT
>CAMXCT020001196.1:43280-45780 GCA_947184155.2 Cladocopium goreaui | reverse complement strand
CCGCTGGAGCCCTTTTTGGGGATCCTGCAGCCCAAATCTGGCCAAAAGGGGTCCCGCAGCCTGTTCGTTTGGAGTTCCATGATCTTGCCTTTCATTTTCTAGCTGCTGAGCCCCTTTTTGTGCTGCCGGCGTTCTGGATCCTCCAAAAAGGGGTCCAGCAGCATCTGATTTCAGATTTCTACCTTTTTCCTTGTGCTGGACCCCTTTTCCAGCCGTGAGCGGCCGAGATCCTCCAAAAAGGGGCGCCGCAACTTGACATTTATGTAGCTCCCATTTCGGCTTCAACTTGTTATGTTTTTGGCGCAGGGAAAGTGCATTGCTTCTTTGCAAGAGGATCCCGCCGCGCCACTACAATGCAAGGGCTTGAACTTGACCTCCGCTTCTGTGAAGGGAAACTGGACTGCTTCTTTTGCTCATCGGCTTCTCCTTATCTACCGCTGGACCCCTTTTCCAGCCGTGAGCGGCCGAGATCCTCGAAAGAGGGGCGCCGCAACCTGACGTCAAACGTGCTGCCATTTGGTTCTTCTCAGTGCCTTTGCCACACACAGAGGCTGTTACCACTGTCAGCTCTCTCGGTTCCTGTCCTCTGTGCTTGTCTGCTTGTCAGGGTTGCTTTCTTTTGGCAGATCCCTTTCCCGAAACACTGTTCGGAGTGACCTTTGCCGAGCACACCTTTTACCCCAGGTTGGCCTAGCTCAGTTGGTAGAGCAGATGGCTCTTAACCTAACAGTCGAACGTTCAACCCCGCCCCGGGTCATGTGCCTTTCTTACCTGCTGGCCTTTGCCTGCAAGGTAGTTCGTGTTCTTCTTCTTGAGGGAAAGTGCATTGCTTCTTTGCAAGAGGATCCCGCTGAAGATAGTTTATGCTTGGCCTGCTTCTATTGCGCCACTACAGTGCAAGGGCTTGAACTTGACCTCCGCTTCTGTGCTGGGAAATTGGACTGCTTCTATTGCTGAACGGCTTCTCCTTATCTACCGCTGGATCCCTTTTCCAGCCATGATCGGTCGAGATCCTCCAAAAAGGGGGCCGCCACCACATCTGTTCAGAGCTTTACCTTTTTCCAGGCGCTTGACCCCTTATTGAGGCAACCTGACAGCAAACGTTCTGCCATTTGGTTCTTCTCGGTGCCTTTGCCACACACAGAGGCTGTTACCACCGTCAGCTCTCTCGGTTCCTGCCCTCTGTGCTTGTCGGCTTGTCAGGGTTGCTTTCTTTTGGCAGATCCCTTTCCCGAAACACTGTTCGGAATGAGGTTTGCCGAGCACACCTTTCACACCAGGCTGGCCTAGCTCAGTTGGTAGAGCAGATGGCTCTTAACCTAAAACTCGAAGGTTCAACCCCGCCCCGGGTCATGTGCCTTTCTTTCCTGCTGGCCTTTGCCTGCAAGGTAGTTCGTGTTCTTCTTCTTGAGGGAAAGTGCATTGCTTCTTTGCAAGAGGATCCCGCTGAAAATCGTTTATGCTTGGCCTGCTTCTATTGCGCCACTACAGCGCAAGGGCTTTAACTTGACCTCCGCTTCTGTGATGGGAAACTGGAGCCTTCTCCTTATCTACCGCTGGACCCCTTTTCCAGCCGTGAGCGGCCGAGATCCTCCAAAAAGGGCGCCGCCGCAGCATCAAGGAAGTCCTTTACCTTTTTCCAGGGGCTGGACCCCTTTTCCAGCCGTGAGCGGCCGAGATCCGCCGCAACTTGACCTCAATGTAGCTTCCATTTCGGCTTCAACTTGCTTTTTCTTTGGCGCAGGGAAAGTGCATTGCTTCTTTGCAAGAGGAGCCCGCTGCGCCACTACAATGCAAGGGCTTGAACTTGACCTCCGCTTCTGTGAAGGGAAACTGGACTGCTTCTTTTGCTGATCGGCTTCTCCTTATCTACCGCTGGACCTCTTTTCCAGCCGTGAGCGGCCGAGATCCTCCAAAAAGGGGCGCTGCAACTTGACCTCAATGTAGCTAGTGGCGCAATAGAAGCAGGCCAAGCATAAACTATCTTCAGCGGGATCCTCTTGCAAAGAAGCAATGCACTTTCCCTGCGCCAAAGAAAAAAGCAAGTTGAAGCCGAAATGGAAGCTACGACCACTAGGCTTAAGTCGTATCAATCGACCTGAAGTCGTATCACACCTGCGTGCGCGCAGTGTTTCGTATAGATTTTGATAGTTCTTTATTTGATAGGTTATTGATTCGAACACTTTTTCATCGCTGTGCGCAATGTTTTGTTGACATGATTCTATTTGACCCTACTAGCCCTAGCGTTAAGTCGTATCAGCTCGTAGAAGTTGTATCGGGAGACCGTGCGCCTGGAAAAAGTTCAAGTTTGGCATCACCACAACTTTTAGTAATTGGACGATTTCATTGTTTTGGGGCCGTGCTGTTGCTGCTGCCTCCTGCTGCTGTTGCTGCTGCCTCCTGCTGCTGCTGCGGCTGCGGCTTCCTTCTGCTGCTGCTGCTGCCTCCTGCTGCTGCTGTTGCTGCTGCCTCCTGCTGCTGCTGCGGCTGCGGCTTCCTT
>CAMXCT020001196.1:25780-38280 GCA_947184155.2 Cladocopium goreaui | reverse complement strand
TGTTTGGGGGTACACTATTGTGTCCAGCTGCTTTCCTGAGGTCATGATTTTTTTTTTCAATCATTTCCTTTACCTTTTCCTTTGCTTTACTTCTCTTTTAATTACATAATTACTTTCTTAGTTTCTTTCATTTGAAATTCTCAGAAATGCCCAGTTTCCCAAAATACATGATGCCTTATTAAAACCCAATTAAAAAACATCACTGAAACAATTGTTCAAGGGGGTAGTCCATGCGCAACCCTGATACACAATAGTGTGGTTTGTTCGGGGGTACACTATTGTGTCCAGCTGCTTTCCTGAGGTCATGATTTTTTTTTCAATCATTTCCTTTACCTTTTCCTTTGCTTTACTCCTCTTTTAATTACATAATTACTTTCTTAGTTTCTTTCATTTGAAATTCTCAGAAATGCCCAGTTTCCCAAAATACATGATGCCTTATTAAAACCCAATTAAAAAACATCACTGAAACAATTGTTCAAGGGGGTAGTCCATGCGCAACCCTGATACACAATAGTGTGGTTTGTTTGAGGATACACTATTGTGTCCAGCTGCTTTCCTGAAGTCATATTTTTTTCAATCATTTCCTTTACCTTTTCCTTTGCTAGCTAAAGTTTTTTCCTTTTAATTAATTCCTTTCATAGTTTATTTCACTTGAAATTCTCAGAAATGCCCAGTTTCCCAAAATATATGATGCCTTATTAAAACCCAATTGAAAAACATCACTCAGACAATTTTTCAAAGGGGTAGTCCATGAGCAAGCCTGATACACAATAGTGTGGTTTGTTTGGGGGTACACTATTGTGTCCAGCTGCCTCCTGAAGAGATTTTCTAGCACTGACTAAAAAATCTTGAGATGTATTAATTATCTCAGAATGAAAGTGAAAGCCACTGAGTTTTTCTCAGTGTAAAGCTGCAAATCACTCAGTCTCAGTAGAGCTTCAGGCAGGAGCAGCTGATGTTGCTGAGGTAGATGCAGCTGAGCTCGAGGAAATAGGTTCTAAAGATGGGCTTGCTGAGGTAGCTAGGGTGGCTGACTTGAGCAGTTGCTCAAGATCCCCAGGCCCTGTGCTGAGAAAGGGCAACTTCTTGGCCTTGGCAGCCTCTGAGTGCAGGTGGTACCTGAGGCATTTGTAGGCATCACAGCTCTGGCAGCCTGATTGCCATCTGCACTTAGAACATCTGCCACTTCAGGAGCTTGACCTTGTGAACTGAGTCCTGACAGAGGTTTTTCCAAGTGAACCTCACTGAGTTCTTGTCCAGCTGCTGCTGAGCAGTAATGTAGGCAACTGAGGTGATGTCCTTGAGCTTAGAAAGCTTAACCTTAGCTTTTTCTTGCTGCTCAGCAATCTTAGCTTTCTCAGATTGAAATTTCTCCCGGCAGCATCAGTGATGAGTTTTTGCTCAGCAATGACCTTGGTGCAAGCAATCTCCAACCTCTGCTTCCAGTTCTTCCACCCTGTCTCAGGCCAAACTGAGGGCCACTCTCCTCTGAGAAGCCTGATTTCTTCCTCCATGTAGTGCAGCACATAGCAGCCACAGGCATTGCTGCCCACAGGCTGCTTGACAGAGTTGCTGAGTGGTGGAAGGATGAACTGAGGGTCAAGCAAGTTCCCCATGAGGATCTGCTGAGGATGAGATTCTTCATGCTCCTTGCTGAGGGGGTCATACCTCCTCCAAGTGATGGGTTGCCCAGTGCCTTCCCTCTGAGCTACCAGCAAAGTCCAGTGAAAATGACAATACACTGGAACCAGAAGAAGCCTGGTGCTCTCAGTCCAACTAAGCTGCAGGCCTTGCTTCAAGCCACTCAGCTGCTCAGGATCGTCATCATTCTCAAGGAGCAACTTGCCCAGGATGGGATCAATACAATGCACCCCAATTTCCTCAGGCTGAGGCACATTAGCCTTCTTGAAGCACCAGCTGAGAAGACACCAGCCAAACCAAAGGTGCTGATCCTCCACCTCAGGTATGTTGGCAGGGCATGGCAACACTGTGTGAGTGGACCATTCCTCAGGGCCCATGCCAAGCTGATCATCAGGGTTGCAGCTCAGTTGGGACAGCCATAACTTGAGGTCATTCTTGCTGAGCTGGCTCCACTTAGGCCACTGAACTCTTGCAACAAAAGGCTTAGAGTTTTCGAGCTGCAGCCACTCAGGCTTAATCTGAAAGACTCCTGAGGTAGTGACCATGGTGTAGAAGCCTTTATCACTGAGGAAAGTGAGCTTGCCTTCCTTGCCAAAGTGAAGCTTGCCTGCAGCATCTGAGGTGACAACAGCTTCCTGCATCAGAAGGGGGTCATCAGAATCTGGTGCTTCCTGAGGAGCCTCAGCAGGAGGAGGCAAAGGTGGTGGTGCCTTAGTTGCTTCCTCCTCACAAGTCTTCTTGGGCTCAGCATCTGAGATGGCTTGCTGCTGAGTGGCTTGCTCCTGAGTTTTCTTAGCAGCTTTCTTCAAGGCTTTGAGCTTAGCTGAAGGCTTGTTTTTGGCTGAGGGCTTGTTCTTCAAAGAATGTTTGAAGGCATGGCTGAGCTTTTTCTTGCCTTGCTTCTGCTTCACCTCAGGCACCATCTCTGAGAAAGCTTCTTGTCTGCTTTGGGAAGCAATTTGCTCAGCTGCATTTGCCACAATCTTCTTCCTGCTTCTTCTAAGCCACTTGTTTGCATGCCTTGCCCTGAGCCTCCTAACCACATCTCTGTCTTTCTTTGCTTGGTACTCAGCTGTGCCCATTCTTCTGAATTGAGCTCTTCTGAGGGCAGGATGGATTCTCAGGGACAAGGAGTTCTGAAGCTCTAGCTCCAAGTCATCAGCAATGGCATCCTCTATCTCAGGCTTCTTCTCCTCTTCATCTAAGTCTTTGTCATCATCAGGATGCCAATAATCCCAGACTTGAAGATCTGAGATGTTCTTAGCTGTTTTGCTGAGATTCCAATCTGCCTGTATGGGCACCCCCTCAGTATCTCTCCACTTGAGCCTGTCTCTGAACCACTCAGGGCTGTACCTCTTGGTGGCAACCTCTAAGCCCATCTTCTTAGCCCAGCTCTGAGACAGCAGTTCTACAAGCCTCCCTGAGGCTGGATCAGGCCTGTAGACCAGGATCCCATTCCTGACTGCAGCTCTGAGAACCCAATTGTCATTGAGATTCTTCTCAGACATAAGATCCTGAGCATGGACAACTGCAGTGACAATCTCTAAGGGGCCAACTTTCCAAACTGAGTGCTCCTCCTTTCTCTGCTTCTGCCACTGAGCTCTGAGCTCAATGAGCTTCGTTCTCACCATGGCTTTTAACTGCTTAGAAAAATCAGTGTCTGTGATTTGAAGCTTAGAGGTGCACTTCTCAGCCACCAGGCAACTGACCTTGTTTGCCAATGCCATGGCCTTAGTTGCTGTGTCACTGAACACTGAGATGAAGCAGTCCTCTGCCAGAGTGATGCTGGGTACTGCTGAGCTTGAGCTTCAATGCTCCAACTGAGGATGACTCAATCCACATTGGCAGCTGGCTGCTGCATGAGCTCAATCTTAGACATGAGCTCAGGGTGGCTCTGCCTCAGCTTCCTATAGGGCAGTAATATCCTCCCAGCTGATGTTCCCTGAGTCCTGGTGATGACAGTGTCACCAACTTTGAAGCTCTCAGTTTTGAGCCAAGTGCCTGAGTCTGAGATGTTGCTCAGTCTGGCCCATTGCCCTGGGACAACTAAGAGGCCTTTGCCCACTGAGCCAATAACCTCCTCATCCTCAGAAGCATAGACATTGTGCAGGAGCTGCCTTGCCTCATAGGTGATCCTGTATCTATCCTCCCCTGAGATTCCAATGAGAGTGGTGGATCCTGGCTGAGGCAAAGCTGGCTTGGCTGCTGGTGCTGAGGGCTGACTTGAGCTCGCTGCACCTTGCTGGGTGCTGGCTTCTGCATCTTGCTGAGGGCTGGCTGGTGCAATCTGCTTTTCTGGAGATTGGCTTAGTGGAGCTGATTCAAAGCTGGCCTTCTTCACCAGAGAATCTTTCTCAGAAAGTTTGTCTGGAGAACTTGTGTCTGCTGATGCAAAGCTGAGCTGCCTCACTACTGACCCCTTGGGAGATGACTGAGATGACTCAAAGCTCAGCTGTTGTTTTGCCTTAGCCTTAGGTGTTGCTGGTGCCAATTGCCCAACAAGCATGTCAGGCCCACCAGCTGAGTGCATGATCTCCTTGATGGCTTGCCTCACTGAAGAAAATTCTTTGACATCATCAGATTTATGAAGCTCCTCCTGGGCAAAGACAGCTCTCCTCCCTGTAACTTTGGCCCACAAAGGCACCTGGTCTGAAAAGCCAATGACCAGTTGAGGCCTTGCTGATATGAACTGCACTGGGCTGCTGACCCTTTTGCTTTCAGCTAAGACCTGCTGAGATGCACATGTGCTCAGCCACAAGCTGTGGTCAAACTCCTGCCATGTCAGCTTAGTTCTGGTCTCAGCTTCAGTGGCTGAAATGTTGGTCACCAGCTCAGTGGCCATATACTTTGCATCAAGCCACCCAACAAATCTGAAAGAATTTGTCTTCCTATATCCATATTTTTCAAGCAACTTAGTTTTCCTCTCCTCTCTATCTGTGTTATCTCTGAGGAGCTCAGCTCTTTGCAAGGCAGTGATGTCCTGAGCTGATGCTTTGTTCCTGAGCTCATTTGTTGTGAGCTGAAGTCTGGCCATGTACTCAGCCATCAGATCCTGCTTAGAGATAGTGTTGCCACAAGCTCTTTCAAGACTGAGCCATTGCTTCATACTTGAGATGATATCTGGGAAAGGATGTTTTCTTCCACCTCCCTCAGCCCTCTTTCTCTTAGATTTCTCTTGTTTTCTGAGGTTCTTGAGCTTGTTCTGAGACACAATCTCCTTGTATGACTCATAGTTTGCCAGCATGTGGCTGAGTTGCTTTTTGGTGATGCCATACTTCTTTACCTGCTCCTTCCAAAAATACCCAAGCTTAGTGAACCTGGGCTTCTCTGCAAGCATCTCCTCACAGTACTTCACCTTTGTCTCAGCTGAGATTTCTGCTCTTTTGGTGACTGAGCCTGGCTTCTTCCTGTTGGTACCTGATGAGCTGGCTTGTGGAGATTGCTGAGGTTCCCTCCTTACAAGCCTGGCTGTTTTCTTAGCTATCTCTATGAGTTCTGCATCTCTCTCAGCTTTTCGAGCCTTCAGCTCAGCATTTTCTCTCAGCAATTCATTCCTTTCCCTCATGGCATCCTGCTGAAATCTGCTGAGCCTTTGCCTTTTCTGAGGTACCAGTTCTTCTGAGACTGGCTTCTCAGCACCTCTCTTCTGGCTTCCTGTGCCAAAAAACTTGCCAAGACCAGACTGCACCCTCTCTGAGCTGGGTGGTGAAGACTGAGGGCTGCCAGAGTCCTTCTGAGGTGTAGATTCAGCTCCTCCACCTCTAGCTCTGAGCTGCTTCTTCACCTTAGTTGAATACAATGTTGAGGCAAATCACCAAGAAACATATTAAAACCTAATTTCAAAACAGCTGAGAACTTAGATGTTTCTAAGTGTTTTTGACTGAGTTCAAAAATCTCCTGGCTTGGCCAAATGAAGAATCAAAAAATCTTAGGTAATTAATTAATTAATCAATATGGAAAGCATCAACCTTAGGCCATCATATCTATGACACATGCTCAAGTGCCATCAAGTTTCTTCTCTGAGGTTGCCCAGCTGAGTGTCCACTTTGGAGACTGAGCCATTGAAAACATTCTTGAGCTGAGCTGACTTGGAAAGGAAGATCTTGATGATGTAGCCCAACAAGATCATGGCTGAGAACCAGCCCTTGGCATTGCAATCAACAATGTCAAAGAGCCTAAGCAATTAACTAATTAATGAATTAACTAATTGTATAATTATATGATTGTACAACTCTACAGTTATGTGCTTAGAGGAAGCTAGTGGAGAAACAAAAGTGTTTACTTACTTAAATCTTGCCTAAGATCCAGCTGAGCACTGTTGAAGAATGGCTCCAAAGCATTGAGCCTCTTGCTCAGATCAACTGAGTTGCAGCCTGCAATGCAGGCTGCATGAAATGGAAAAAAACATATTTCCCCAAGTAATAATTAATGAGGTAAACAAAAGCCCATTCAATAGCCCAAGGTTTAAAACCAAAAAGCTGAAATGCAAGCTCAGATGCTGGCCATGCTGATCCCTGAGCTCATAACCAATGCCAAGAAAGCAAAGGTTTTGAGCTGAGCTGAAATAGCCATGCTGAGCCTTGGCTGGCAAGATTTGAATTTAGCAACTGAAAACTGAAACAAGGTAATTAATTAAGTAATTAAATATACCACTTTTATATAGTAATTAATTAATTGATAACTTATGTTTCATAGGAAAAACTTGAGTCAATAAAAAAAAAAACTTGGATACAAAAACAAAAACTTGATTTCATTCACAATCTCAGGAACTTCAAGTTGAAGTGGGCTGATAGGAATAGTCGCTGCTGAGCTCTGGATGCTGCTGTGCACACATGCAAGCTCAGAACCAAAACATCAAGCTTTGCTGAAAGTGCTTTGCTGAGAAATGTTCAATTTCCCAAATATATATATAATAATAATATATAATTATAAATAATATATATAATTATATATGAATATATATAATCTCGATGGCATACATAGAATACAGAATCGATAATTTCGGCCTCCAGAAGCATCTTCCGGAATCGGTCAAAAAAACCTATACATAGAATAAAAGCATCTTCCGGAATCGAAAAAAAAAACCTATACATAGAATATTTCCGGCTATCCATTTTGATCAGGGAAAAAAAAAATCTCAGGTTTTGCTGGATTTCTGCAGCCGCCCGTGATTCAAGCAATTCCCGCAAAGGGACGTGACCAATCGGTTTCAATGTGGTGTTCCTCAAAAAATTGATGAATATGTTCAATGGGGACCTATATTCTATGTATGTAGTTCTGCAAGGAATTGGGTCTCAGTCATGTATAAGGGTATATATTATATACGTAATTTGCTTTGGTGAGCAGAAATGTTCCTAATCTAGAACGTACCCCGAAATGATCAATTTCTTTTTATATTGTATTTAAAAACATGATTTTTTCAGGTTCACCGAAGGGTACCCCCCACGACTGGTGTCGTAGAACTATGAAAAAAAAACTATTTTGCAATGAAAACCAATGGAATTCGGTGGTGATCCTCAGAAAAAATAATGAATATGTTCACTGGGGATCTATATTCTATGTATGTAGTTCTGCAAGGAGTTGGGTCTCTTCCATGTATAAGGGTATATATCATAAATGTAATTCCCTTTGGGGAGTAGCAACCCTGGATGTCTGAAGTTCCTAAACTACAACGTTTCAACAAAAAAACAGGTCACCCGAAATGACCTTTTTTTTTTTATATTGTATTTAAAAAATGAGTTTTTCAGGCTCACCGAAGGGTACCCCCCACGACCGGTGTCGTAGAACTATGAAAAAAAAATATTTTGCAATGAAAACCAATGGAATTGGGTGGTGATCCTCAAAAAAAATGATGAATATTTTCACTTGGGACCTGTATTCTATGTATGTGGTTCTGCAAGGATTTGGGTCTCTTTCATGTATAAGGGTATATATCATTTATGTAATTTCCTTTGGGGAGTAGCAACCCTGGATGTCTGAAGTTCCTAAACTACAACGTTTCAACAAAAAAACAGGTCCCCCGAAATGACCAATTTCTTTTTATATTGTATTAAAAAATGGTTTTTTCAGGCTCACCAAGGGTACCCCCCACGACTGGTGTCGTAGAACTATGAAAAAAAACTATTTTGCAATGAAAACCAATGGAATTGGGTGGTGTTCCTCAAAAAATTAATGAATATTTTCACTTGGGACCTATATTCTATGTATGTAGTTCTGCAAGGAATTGGGTCTCTTTCATGTATAAGGGATATATCATATATGTGATTCCCTTTGGGGAGTAGCAACCCTGGATGTCTAAAGTTCCTAAACTACAACGTTTCAACAACAAAACCGGTCACCCGAAATGACCAGTTTCTTTTTATATTGTATTTAAAAAATGAGTTTTTCAGGCTCACCGAAGGGTACCCCCCACGACTGGTGTCGTAGAACGATGAAAAAAAAACTATTTTGCAATGAAAACCAATGGAATTCGGTGGTGATCCTCAAAAAAATGATTCATATGTTCACTGGGGACCTATATTCTATGTATGTAGTTCTGCAAGGAATTGGGTCTCTTCCATGTATAAGGGTATGTATCATATCCGTAATTCCCTTTGGCAAGTAGCAACCCTGGATGTCTGAAGTTCCTAAACTACAACGTTTCAACAAAAAAGCAGGTCACTTGTATTAAAAAAGTGAGTTTTTCAGGCTCACCGAAGGGTACCCCCCAAGATTGGTATCGTAGAACTATGAAAAAAAACTATTTTGCAATGAAAACCAATGGAATTGGGTGGTGTTCCTCAAAAAATTGATGGATATTTTCACTTGGGACCTATATTCTATGTATGTAGTTCTGCAAGGAATTGGGTCTCTTTCATGTATAAGGGTATATATCATATATATAATTCCCTTTGGGGAGTAGCAAACCTGGATGTCTGAAGTTCCTAAACTACAACGTTTCAACAAAAAAACAGGTCCCCCGAAATGACCAGTTTCTTTTTATATTGTATTTAAAAAATGAGTTTTTCAGGCTCACCGAAGGGTACCCCCCACGACTGGTGTCGTAGAACGATGAAAAAAAAACTATTTTGCAATGAAAACCAATGGAATTGGGTGGTGATCCTCAAAAAAATTGATGAATATTTTCACTTGGGACCTGTATTCTATGTATGTAGTTCTGCAAGGAATTGGGTCTCTTTCATGTATAAGGGTATGTATCATATCCGTAATTCCCTTTGGCAAGTAGCAACCCTGGATGTCTGAAGTTCCTAAACTACAACGTTTCAACAAAAAAACAGGTCCCCCGAAATGACCAGTTTCTTTTTATATTGTATTAAAAAAATGAATTTTTCAGGCTCACCGAAGGGTACCCCCCACAACTGGTGTCGTAGAACTATGAAAAAAAAAATATTTTGCAATGAAAACCAATGGAATTGGGTGGTGATCCTCAAAAAAAATGATGAATATTTTCACTTGGGACCTGTATTCTATGTATGTAGTTCTGCAAGGAATTGGGTCTCTTTCATGTAAAAGGGTATATATCATATATGTAATTCCCTTTGGGGAGTAGCAACCCTGGACGTCTGAAGTTCCTAAACTACAACGTTTCAACAAAAAAACAGGTCCCCCGAAATGACCAGTTTCTTTTTATATTGTATTAAAAAAATAAGTTTTTCAGGCTCACCAAAGGGTACCCCCCACGACTGGTGTCGTAGAACTATGAAGAAAATTACCCAGAACCCAAAAAATGTTCAATCTGCTTGGTTTCACACATGTTTTCGATATGGGAATATCATTATTCCTATGGTATTTGCTTTGGCACTGCTTATGCACTCCAAAATTCTACCCCAAATATTTCTACCCCAAATATTCTAAGTATTTTTTTTTTCTGTCCACACCCGTAGGGTTGAAATCGGGCATATTCTATGTATCCCATCGGGATTATATATATATGATATTTTGTTAAAAGAAAACATCAACACAATTTTTCAAAAGCTAGTCCATGAGCAACCCTGATACACAATAATGTGGTTTGTTTGAGGGTACACTATTGTGTCCAGCTGCTTCCTGAGGTTATGTTTTTTTCAACCATTTCCTTTACCTTTTCCTTTAATTACTAAAGTTTTTTCTTTCACTTTTCCCATTATGTTTCTTCTAATTCTCAGAAATGCCCAATTTCCTAAAATATATGATACCTTATTAAACCCCAATTAAAAAACAACACTCAAACAATTTTTTCAAGGGGGTAGTCCATGAGCAACCCTGATACACAATAGTGTGTTTTGTTTGAGGGTACACTATTGTGTCCAGCTGCTTCCTGATTTTTTTTTCAACCAGTTCCTTTCCCTTTTCCTTTGCTATAGTTTGTTTCCTTTCACTTAGCTTCATTCTTCTTGGAATCAAAACCAGAGACTTTCCAAAGGATTAGTTTCATCCAACCAAAAAAAGCACATGAATGATCATGATACACAATAGTGTGGTTTGTTTGAGGGTACACTATTGTGTCCAGCTGCTTCCTGATGTCATGATTTTGTGATTTTTTCAATCATTTCCTTTACCTTTCCCTTTAATTACTAAAGTTTTTTCTTTTACTTTTCTAATTATGTTTCTTCTAATTCTCATAAATGCCCAATTTCCTAAAATATATGATGCCTTATTCAAACCCAATTGCACAACATCACTCAAACAATTTTTCAAGGGGGTAGTCCATGAGCAACCCTGATACACAATAGTGTGGTTTGTTTGAGGGTACACTATTGTGTCCAGCTGCTTCCTGCTTATTTTTTTCAACCAGTTCCTTTCCCTTTTCCTTTGCTATAGTTTGTTTCCTTTCACTTAGCTTCATTCTTCTTGGAATCAAAACCAGAGACTTTCCAAAGGATTAGTTTCATCCAACCAAAAAAAGCACATGAATGATCATGATACACAATAGTGTGGTTTGTTTGAGGGTACACTATTGTGTCCAGCTGCTTCCTGATGTCATGATTTTGTGATTTTTTCAATCATTTCCTTTACCTTTTCCTTTAATTACTAAAGTTTTTTCTTTTACTTTTCTAATTATGTTTCTTCTAATTCTCATAAATGCCCAATTTCCTAAAATATATGATGCCTTATTCAAACCCAATTGCACAACATCACTCAAACAATTTTTCAAGGGGGTAGTCCATGAGCAACCCTGATACACAATAGTGTGGTTTGTTTGGGGGTACACTATTGTGTCCAGCTGCTTCCTGAGTTGTTGTTTTGTTGCATTCCCTGTACCTTTTCCTTTCATGTAAAATGTTTAGAAATGCTCAATTTCTCAAAACATATGGTGCCTGATTTAACCCCAATTAAAAAACAACATCCAACTCAGTGATTGCAGCCAGCTTCAATCTCCTTTTTCATCCAATGCCTCTAAGATCTGATGCTGTTGAGGAGCTGAGGCATGATGAGAATTCAAAGTAGCTGATGATTGCTTAGTCTGCGCCAAGCTTTTAAAAAGTAGAAGCCAACTAAGCTCCAATCAGAATTGCCCTGAGTGTTCCTCTGGTTGCTGCCAGCTGATGGCTGCCCAAGAACTTCCTTCTTATCCTCAGGTCCTGCCAGGGTGAAGACAGCTAAGAACAAGATAACCTAATTAATTATTTGGGTTGCAGAAGCAGTAATGAAGAATCCCACCACATCAGCTGCATTTTTTGTACTTGCAAGCTGCTTCTCAGACTTAGCTGATGCCACAAATTTAATGCCAGACTTAGCTGATTGATTAATTAGCTGCTTAGCTGAGGTGATGCTTCAAAAAAACAACTGAGGCTTTTGCTCAGGCTGCAAACTCACTAATTAATTAGTATGTTTCCAAATCAGGCTCAGTTGTGCCTTCAGTTGTTGCATTACTCCCCTGAGGAAGTTGCCAAGGAGCATCCTGATGATCATTGGCAGCCTCAGGCTCCTGTCTCTTCTGAGTTGCATCACTCCCCTGAGCAGCCTGAGCAACCTGCCAAGGAACAGTCTTAGAAGAAGGTTCGGGTGGAGGCTCCTGGCTCTTCTGAGTTGCATCACTCCCCTGAGCAGCCTGAGCAACCGGCCAAGGAGCAGTCTTCTTAGAAGGTTTGGGTGGAGGCATCTGATGATCATTGGCAGCCTCAGGCCCCTGGGCAGCCTGAGAAGGCATGGGGGCAAACACATAAGCCGAAGAAGAAGGAGGAGCCTTGAAGACAGCTGCCTGAGAGTCATTTTTCCCAGCTCTAAATTTAGAATTTTTAGAATTCAATTCTAAAAATTCTAAAAATTCTAAATTTGTGCAAGCTCCAAATTTAGAATTTTTAGAACTCAATTCTCAAAATTCTAAAAAATCCTAAATTTTTCCAAGCTCCAAATTTAGAATTTTTAGAATTCAAAGCTGGATTTGGGGAAGTTGAACTAATTCTAATTTAGAATTTTCAGATTTTTTAGAAATGAAGTCTAAAAATTCAAAAAAGATTCTAAAGTTTTCCAAGCTCCAAATTTGAAATTTTTAGAATTTTTATGAAAATTCTACATTTTTCCAAGCTCCAAATTTAGAATTTTTAGAATTTTTAGAATTCAATTCTAAAAATTCTAAATTTTTCCAAGCTCCAAATTTAGAATTTTTAGAATTTTGGAATTCAATGCTGGATTTGGGAAAGTTGAACTAATTCTAATTTAGAATTTTGAGGATTTTTAGAATTTTTAGAATTTTTAGAATTCAATTCTAAAAATTCTAAATTTTTCCAAGCTCCAAATTTAGAATTTTTAGAACTGAATTCTAAAAATTCTAAAAATTCTAAATTTTTCCAAACTCCAAATTTAGAATTTTTAGAATTTTTAAAATTCAAAGCTGGGATTTGGGGGACGTTGCACCTAATTCTAATTTCAGACCTTTT
>CAMXCT020001196.1:9313-25680 GCA_947184155.2 Cladocopium goreaui | reverse complement strand
AATTTTTAGAATTTTGGAATTCAATGCTGGATTTGGGAAAGTTGAACTAATTCTAATTTAGAATTTTGAGGATTTTTAAAATTTTTAGAATTTTTAGAATTCAATTCTAAAAATTCTAAAAATTCTAAATTTTTGCAAGCTCCAAATTTAGAATTTTTAGAATTTTTAGAACTGAATTCTAAAAATTCTAAAAATTCTAAATTTTTCCAAGCTCCAAATTTAGAATTTTTAGAATTTTTAGAATTCAAAGCTGGATTTGGGGAAGTTGAACTAATTCTAATTTAGAATTTTTAGAATTTTTAGAATTGAATTCTAAAAATTCTAAAAATTCTAAATTTTTCCCAGCTCCAAATTTAGAATTTTTTTAGAATTTTTAGAATTCAATTCTAAAAGGAGAAAGAACGAAAAGTGCGAAACAAGGAAACCAGCGATCACCTTTGGCGATACGGCTGATAACCTGTAGAAACAAGTTACAAACCACTAAGGGCCACAAACAAAGTATACAGCCGCTGCACTATTTCTTGAGCCATATGCACAACAGTATAGGTGAGAATAATGCTAATGCATATGTACAGACTGTGCAACAACAGATAGATAGATAAATAAACAAATAGATGGATAGATAGATAGACAGATAGAAACATCGATCGGTAAATAGATAGATCGATAGCTAAATAGATCGATAGATAGATAGATAGATAGATAGATAGATAGATAGGTAGATAGATAGATAGATAGATAGATTAGATAGATAGATAGATAGATAGATAGATAGATAGATAGATAGATAGATAGATAGATAGATAGATAGATAGATAGATAGATAGATAGATAGATAGATAGATAGATAGATAGATAGATAGATAGATAGATAGATAGATAGATAGATATGATAGATATGATAGATATGATAGATATGATAGATATGATAGATATGATAGATATGATAGATAGGATAGATAGATAGATAGATAGATAGATAGATAGATAGATAGATAGATAGATAGATAGATAGATAGATAGATAGATAGATAGATCGATAGATAGATCGATAGGTAGATAGATAGATACATAGAAGGATAGATAGATAAATAGATACATAGATAGACAACTAAATAGATAGATACATGGATAGATAGATGGATAAGGAGGTAAGTACATAGTCAGAGAAAAGGAAAGAAAGAGATGCGGACCAGGGGGGAATCGAATGGGGGGGGGCCCCCCCCCCGTGGCGGGGAAAAACACGTACTATGTGGCGCGGCGCGTTTTTCGCAAAAATTTACCCTACGTTGCGCAAAACAAAAAAAACACACACTATTAAAAGATATGCTCTATACTGCACTTTCACCTGACCAGCCCCCTCAATCTGACCTTCTCCACCCGCCCCAACAGATGGTTCTTGCTCTTGACATGTCTTATCTTCTTGCATTTTCTCACCTTACACCCACAGATCAAACAGTCATCTTCCCTATGAAATTCCTTCGTGCATTTGCGCACTTCACTCTTACGTTCATCCCTATAGTTCTTGTTCATCTCTTTCACTCTGTCACCGTTCTTTTGTTCTCGTTTTCTTCTGCATCGGAACCCACATCACAGGTAGAATTATCTTCCCTATACGTATCCAATTTTCTATTAGCCCACCACTTCCTACAGTTTTGAGTCGGTAACAATTTCACGTTCCACCCTGAAGGAACAATGATCTCGCTCTTACGTTTCTTTGTTCACAATTGCTTCATCCATGCTTCAGCTGGGGCGTGGCTGGGAAGATTGGGACCTTTTTTAGATTTTGGATTTAATATTTATTTTATTTTATTTTTATTTTTATTATGTTTAATTATAATATTTTTTCATTATTTTTAATTATAATTATAATATGTTTTAATTATAAAATATGTTTTAAATTATTTTTTTATTTTTTTATTTTTATTTTTATTATTTTAATTTAACAATTTTTACAGTTTTTAAATCATGTCAGGATCATGTCAGGATACACAATAATGTCCTGTTTTTTGTTCAACATTTTTCATATTTTTTATTTTTTTACAGCTTTTTCCTTTTACTTTTTATTTTCCATGATTGAAAATTTTCAGATGCCTTCCACAGAAAATTACATCCAGGTACACAATAGTGTGATTTGTTTGAGGGGTACACTATTGTGTCCAGCTGCTTTCCTGAGGTCATGATTTTTTTTTCAATCATTTCCTTTACCTTTTCCTTTGCTTTCCTTTTCCTTTTAATTAATTACTTTCTTAGTTTCTTTCATTTGAAATTCTCAGAAATGCCCAGTTTCCCAAAATATATGATGCCTTATTAAAACCCAATTAAAAAACATCACTGAAACAATTTTTCAAGGGTGTAGTCCATGAGCAACCCTGATACACAATAGTGTGGTTTGTTTGAGGGTACACTATTGTGTCCAGCTGCTTTCCTGAGGTCATGATTTTTTTCAATCATTTCCTTTACATTTTCCTTTGCTAGCTAAAGCTTTTTCCTTTTAATTAATTCCTTTCATAGTTTATTTCACTTGAAATTCTCAGAAATGCCCAGTTTCCCAAAATACATGATGCCTTATTAAAACCCAATTAAAAAACATCACTCAGACAATTTTTCAAAGGGGTAGTCCATGAGCAACCCTGATACACAATAGTGTGGTTTGTTTGGGGGTACACTATTGTGTCCAGCTGCTTTCCTGGGGTCATGATTTTTTTTCAATCATTTCCTTTACCTTTTCCTTTGCTTTACTTCTCTTTTAATTACATAATTACTTTCTTAGTTTCTTTCATTTGAAATTCTCAGAAATGCCCAGTTTCCCAAAATACATGATGCCTTATTAAAACCCAATTAAAAAACATCACTGAAACAATTGTTCAAGGGGGTAGTCCATGCGCAACCCTGATACACAATAGTGTGGTTTGTTCGGGGGTACACTATTGTGTCCAGCTGCTTTCCTGAGGTCATGATTTTTTTTCAATCATTTCCTTTACCTTTTCCTTTGCTTTACTTCTCTTTTAATTACATAATTACTTTCTTAGTTTCTTTCATTTGAAATTCTCAGAAATGCCCAGTTTCCCAAAAAATACATGATGCCTTATTAAAACCCAATTAAAAAACATCACTGAAACAATTGTTCAAGGGGGTAGTCCATGCGCAACCCTGATACACAATAGTGTGGTTTGTTTGAGGATACACTATTGTGTCCAGCTGCTTTCCTGAAGTCATATTTTTTCAATCATTTCCTTTACCTTTTCCTTTGCTAGCTAAATTTTTTTCCTTTTAATTAATTCCTTTCATAGTTTATTTCACTTGAAATTCTCAGAAATGCCCAGTTTCCCAAAATATATGATGCCTTATTAAAACCCAATTGAAAAACATCACTCAGACAATTTTTCAAAGGGGTAGTCCATGAGCAAGCCTGATACACAATAGTGTGGTTTGTTTGGGGGTACACTATTGTGTCCAGCTGCCTCCTGAAGAGATTTTCTAGCACTGACTAAAAAATCTTGAGATGTATTAATTATCTCAGAATGAAAGTGAAAGCCACTGAGTTTTTCTCAGTGTAAAGCTGCAAATCACTCAGTCTCAGTAGAGCTTCAGGCAGGAGCAGCTGATGTTGCTGAGGTAGATGCAGCTGAGCTCGAGGAAATAGGTTCTAAAGATGGGCTTGCTGAGGTAGCTAGGGTGGCTGACTTGAGCAGTTGCTCAAGATCCCCAGGCCCTGTGCTGAGAAAGGGCAACTTCTTGGCCTTGGCAGCCTCTGAGTGCAGGTGGTACCTGAGGCATTTGTAGGCATCACGGCTCTGGCAGCCTGATTGCCATCTGCACTTAGAACATCTGCCACTTCAGGAGCTTGACCTTGTGAACTGAGTCCTGACAGAGGTTTTTCCAAGTGAACCTCACTGAGTTCTTGTCCAGCTGCTGCTGAGCAGTAATGTAGGCAACTGAGGTGATGTCCTTGAGCTTAGAAAGCTTAACCTTAGCTTTTTCTTGCTGCTCAGCAATCTTAGCTTTCTCAGATTGAAATTTCTCCCGGCAGCATCAGTGATGAGTTTTTGCTCAGCAATGACCTTGGTGCAAGCAATCTCCAACCTCTGCTTCCAGTTCTTCCACCCTGTCTCAGGCCAAACTGAGGGCCACTCTCCTCTGAGAAGCCTGATTTCTTCCTCCATGTAGTGCAGCACATAGCAGCCACAGGCATTGCTGCCCACAGGCTGCTTGACAGAGTTGCTGAGTGGTGGAAGGATGAACTGAGGGTCAAGCAAGTTCCCCATGAGGATCTGCTGAGGATGAGATTCTTCATGCTCCTTGCTGCGGGGGTCATACCTCCTCCAAGTGATGGGTTGCCCAGTGCCTTCCCTCTGAGCTACCAGCAAAGTCCAGTGAAAATGACAATACACTGGAACCAGAAGAAGCCTGGTGCTCTCAGTCCAACTAAGCTGCAGGCCTTGCTTCAAGCCACTCAGCTGCTCAGGATCGTCATCATTCTCAAGGAGCAACTTGCCCAGGATGGGATCAATACAATGCACCCCAATTTCCTCAGGCTGAGGCACATTAGCCTTCTTGAAGCACCAGCTGAGAAGACACCAGCCAAACCAAAGGTGCTGATCCTCCACCTCAGGTATGTTGGCAGGGCATGGCAACACTGTGTGAGTGGACCATTCCTCAGGGCCCATGCCAAGCTGATCATCAGGGTTGCAGCTCAGTTGGGACAGCCATAACTTGAGGTCATTCTTGCTGAGCTGGCTCCACTTAGGCCACTGAACTCTTGCAACAAAAGGCTTAGAGTTTTCGAGCTGCAGCCACTCAGGCTTAATCTGAAAGACTCCTGAGGTAGTGACCATGGTGTAGAAGCCTTTATCACTGAGGAAAGTGAGCTTGCCTTCCTTGCCAAAGTGAAGCTTGCCTGCAGCATCTGAGGTGACAACAGCTTCCTGCATCAGAAGGGGGTCATCAGAATCTGGTGCTTCCTGAGGAGCCTCAGCAGGAGGAGGCAAAGGTGGTGGTGCCTTAGTTGCTTCCTCCTCACAAGTCTTCTTGGGCTCAGCATCTGAGATGGCTTGCTGCTGAGTGGCTTGCTCCTGAGTTTTCTTAGCAGCTTTCTTCAAGGCTTTGAGCTTAGCTGAAGGCTTGTTTTTGGCTGAGGGCTTGTTCTTCAAAGAATGTTTGAAGGCATGGCTGAGCTTTTTCTTGCCTTGCTTCTGCTTCACCTCAGGCACCATCTCTGAGAAAGCTTCTTGTCTGCTTTGGGAAGCAATTTGCTCAGCTGCATTTGCCACAATCTTCTTCCTGTTTCTTCTAAGCCACTTGTTTGCATGCCTTGCCCTGAGCCTCCTAACCACATCTCTGTCTTTCTTTGCTTGGTACTCAGCTGTGCCCATTCTTCTGAATTGAGCTCTTCTGAGGGCAGGATGGATTCTCAGGGACAAGGAGTTCTGAAGCTCTAGCTCCAAGTCATCAGCAATGGCATCCTCTATCTCAGGCTTCTTCTCCTCTTCATCTAAGTCTTTGTCATCATCAGGATGCCAATAATCCCAGACTTGAAGATCTGAGATGTTCTTAGCTGTTTTGCTGAGATTCCAATCTGCCTGTATGGGCACCCCCTCAGTATCTCTCCACTTGAGCCTGTCTCTGAACCACTCAGGGCTGTACCTCTTGGTGGCAACCTCTAAGCCCATCTTCTTAGCCCAGCTCTGAGACAGCAGTTCTACAAGCCTCCCTGAGGCTGGATCAGGCCTGTAGACCAGGATCCCATTCCTGACTGCAGCTCTGAGAACCCAATTGTCATTGAGATTCTTCTCAGACATAAGATCCTGAGCATGGACAACTGCAGTGACAATCTCTAAGGGGCCAACTTTCCAAACTGAGTGCTCCTCCTTTCTCTGCTTCCGCCACTGAGCTCTGAGCTCAATGAGCTTCGTTCTCACCATGGCTTTTAACTGCTTAGAAAAATCAGTGTCTGTGATTTGAAGCTTAGAGGTGCACTTCTCAGCCACCAGGCAACTGACCTTGTTTGCCAATGCCATGGCCTTAGTTGCTGTGTCACTGAACACTGAGATGAAGCAGTCCTCTGCCAGAGTGATGCTGGGTACTGCTGAGCTTGAGCTTCAATGCTCCAACTGAGGATGACTCAATCCACATTGGCAGCTGGCTGCTGCATGAGCTCAATCTTAGACATGAGCTCAGGGTGGCTCTGCCTCAGCTTCCTATAGGGCAGTAATATCCTCCCAGCTGATGTTCCCTGAGTCCTGGTGATGACAGTGTCACCAACTTTGAAGCTCTCAGTTTTGAGCCAAGTGCCTGAGTCTGAGATGTTGCTCAGTCTGGCCCATTGCCCTGGGACAACTAAGAGGCCTTTGCCCACTGAGCCAATAACCTCCTCATCCTCAGAAGCATAGACATTGTGCAGGAGCTGCCTTGCCTCATAGGTGATCCTGTATCTATCCTCCCCTGGGATTCCAATGAGAGTGGTGGATCCTGGCTGAGGCAAAGCTGGCTTGGCTGCTGGTGCTGAGGGCTGACTTGAGCTCGCTGCACCTTGCTGGGTGCTGGCTTCTGCATCTTGCTGAGGGCTGGCTGGTACAATTTGCTCAGCATCTTCTGGAGATTGGCTTGGTGGAGCTGAGTCAAAGCTGGCCTTCTTCACCAGAGAATCTTTCTCAGAAAACTTGGAGGGAGAACCACTGTCTGCTGATGCAAAGCTGAGCTGCCTCACTACTGACCCCTTGGGAGATGCCTCATCAAAGGTCAGCTGTTGTTTTGCCTTAGCCTTAGGTGCTGGTACCAATTGCTCAACAAGCATGTCAGGCCCACCAGCTGAGTGCATGACCTCCTTGATGGCTTCCCTAACTGAAGAAAATTTTTTGACATCCTCAGATTTATGAAGCTCCTCCTGGGCAAAGACAGCTCTCCTCCCTGTAGCTTTGGCCCACAAGGGCACCTGGTCTGAGAAGCCAATGACCAGTTGATGCCTTGCTGAGATGAACTGCACTGGGCTGCTGACCCTTTTGCTCTCAGCTAAGACCTGCTGAGATGCAAGTGTGCTCAGCCACAGGCTGTGGTCAAACTCCTGCCATGTCAGCTTAGTTCTGGTCTCAGCTTCAGTGGCTGAAATGTTGGTCACCAGCTCAGTGGCCATATACTTTGCATCAAGCCACCCAACAAATCTGAAAGAATTTGTCTTCCTATATCCATATTTTTCAAGCAACTTAGTTTTCCTCTCCTCTCTATCTGTGTTATCTCTGAGGAGCTCAGCTCTTTGCAAGGCAGTGATGTCCTGAGCTGATGCTTTGTTCCTGAGCTCATTTGTTGTGAGCTGAAGTCTGGCCATGTACTCAGCCATCAGATCCTGCTTAGAGATAGTGTTGCCACAAGCTCTTTCAAGACTGAGCCATTGCTTCATACTTGAGATGATATCTGGGAAAGGATGTTTTCTTCCACCTCCCTCAGCCCTCTTTCTCTTAGATTTCTCTTGTTTTCTGAGGTTCTTGAGCTTGTTCTGAGACACAATCTCCTTGTATGACTCATAGTTTGCCAGCATGTGGCTGAGTTGCTTTTTGGTGATGCCATACTTCTTTACCTGCTCCTTCCAAAAATACCCAAGCTTAGTGAACCTGGGCTTCTCTGCAAGCATCTCCTCACAGTACTTCACCTTTGTCTCAGCTGAGATTTCTGCTCTTTTGGTGACTGAGCCTGGCTTCTTCCTGTTGGTACCTGATGAGCTGGCTTGTGGAGATTGCTGAGGTTCCCTCCTTACAAGCCTGGCTGTTTTCTTAGCTATCTCTATGAGTTCTGCATCTCTCTCAGCTTTTTGAGCCTTCAGCTCAGCATTTTCTCTCAGCAATTCATTCCTTTCCCTCATGGCATCCTGCTGAAATCTGCTAAGCCTTTGCCTTTTCTGAGGTACCAGTTCTTCTGAGACTGGCTTCTCAGCACCTCTCTTCTGGCTTCCTGTGCCAAAAAACTTGCCAAGACCAGACTGCACCCTCTCTGCGCTGGGTGGTGAAGACTGAGGGCTGCCAGAGTCCTTCTGAGGTGTAGATTCAGCTCCTCCACCTCTAGCTCTGAGCTGCTTCTTCACCTTAGTTGAATACAATGTTGAGGCAAATCACCAAGAAACATATTAAAACCTAATTTCAAAACAGCTGAGAACTTAAATGTTTCTAAGTGTTTTTGACTGAGTTCAAAAATCTCCTGGCTTGGCCAAATGAAGAATCAAAAAAATCTTAGGTAATTAATTAATTAATCAATATGGAAAGCATCAACCTTAGGCCATCATATCTATGACACATGCCCAAGTGCCATCAAATTTCTTCTCTGAGGTTGCCCAGCTGAGTGTCCACTTTGGAGACTGAGCCATTGAAAACATTCTTGAGCTGAGCCGACTTGGAAAGGAAGATCTTGATGATGTAGCCCAACAAGATCATGGCTGAGAACCAGCCCTTGGCATTGCAATCAACAATGTCAAAGAGCCTAAGCAATTAACTAATTAATGAATTAACTAATTGTATAATTATATGATTGTACAACTCTACAGTTATGTGCTTAGAGGAAGCTAGTGGAGAAACAAAAGTGTTTACTTACTTAAATCTTGCCTAAGATCCAGCTGAGCACTGTTGAAGAATGGTTCCAAAGCATTGAGCCTCTTGCTCAGATCAACTGAGTTGCAGCCTGCAATGCAGGCTGCATGAAATGGAAAAAAAAACTATTTCCCCAAGTAATAATTAATGAGGTAAACAAAAGCCCATTCAATAGCCCAAGGTTTAAAACCAAAAAGCTGAAATGCAAGCTCAGATGCTGGCCATGCTGATCCCTGAGCTCATAACCAATGCCAAGAAAGCAAAGGTTTTGAGCTGAGCTGAAATAGCCATGCTGAGCCTTGGCTGGCAAGATTTGAATTTAGCAACTGAAAACTGAAACAAGGTAATTAATTAAGTAATTAAATATACCACTTTTATATAGTAATTAATTAATTGATAACTTATGTTTCATAGGAAAAACTTGAGTCAAATAAAAAAAACTTGGATACAAAAACAAAAACTTGATTTCATTCACAATCTCAGGAACTTCAAGTTGAAGTGGGCTGATAGGAATAGTCGCTGCTGAGCTCTGGATGCTGCTGTGCACACATGCAAGCTCAGAACCAAAACATCAAACTTTGCTGAAAGTGCTTTGCTGAGAAATGTTCAATTTCCCAAATATATATATAATAATAATATATAATTATAAATAATATATATAATTATATATGAATATATATAATCTCGATGGCATACATAGAATACAGAATCGATAATTTCGGCCTCCAGAAGCATCTTCCGGAATCGGTCAAAAAAACCTATACATAGAATAAAAGCATCTTCCGGAATCGAAAAAAAAAACCTATACATAGAATATTTCCGGCTATCCATTTTGATCAGGGAAAAAAAAAATTCTCAGGTTTTGCTGGATTTCTGCAGCCGCCCGTGATTCAAGCAATTCCCGCAAAGGGACGTGACCAATCGGTTTCAATGTGGTGTTCCTCAAAAAATTGATGAATATGTTCAATGGGGACCTATATTCTATGTATGTAGTTCTGCAAGGAATTGGGTCTCAGTCATGTATAAGGGTATATATTATATACGTAATTTGCTTTGGTGAGCAGAAATGTTCCTAATCTAGAACGTACCCCGAAATGATCAATTTCTTTTTATATTGTATTTAAAAACATGATTTTTTCAGGTTCACCGAAGGGTACCCCCCACGACTGGTGTCGTAGAACTATGGAAAAAAAACTATTTTGCAATGAAAACCAATGGAATTCGGTGGTGATCCTCAGAAAAAATAATGAATATGTTCACTGGGGATCTATATTCTATGTATGTAGTTCTGCAAGGAGTTGGGTCTCTTCCATGTATAAGGGTATATATCATATATGTAATTCCCTTTGGGGAGTAGCAACCCTGGATGTCTGAAGTTCCTAAACTACAACGTTTCAACAAAAAAACAGGTCACCCGAAATGACCGTTTTTTTTATATTGTATTTAAAAAATAAGTTTTTCAGGCTCACCGAAGGGTACCCCCCACGACTGGTGTCGTAGAACTATGAAAAAAAAAACTATTTTGCAATGAAAACCAATGGAATTGGGTGGTGATCCTCAAAAAAAATGATGAATATTTTCACTTGGGACCTGTATTCTATGTATGTGGTTCTGCAAGGATTTGGGTCTCTTTCATGTATAAGGGTATATATCATTTATGTAATTTCCTTTGGGGAGTAGCAACCCTGGATGTCTGAAGTTCCTAAACTACAACGTTTCAACAAAAAAACAGGTCCCCCGAAATGACCAATTTCTTTTTATATTGTATTAAAAAATGGTTTTTTCAGGCTCACCAAGGGTACCCCCCACGACTGGTGTCGTAGAACTATGAAAAAAAAAACTATTTTGCAATGAAAACCAATGGAATTGGGTGGTGTTCCTCAAAAAATTGATGAATATTTTCACTTGGGACCTGTATTCTATGTATGTAGTTCTGCAAGGAATTGGGTCTCTTTCATGTATAAGGGATATATCATATATGTGATTCCCTTTGGGGAGTAGCAACCCTGGATGTCTAAAGTTCCTAAACTACAACGTTTCAACAACAAAACCGGTCACCCGAAATGACCAGTTTCTTTTTATGTTGTATTTAAAAAATGAGTTTTTCAGGCTCACCGAAGGGTACCCCCCACGACTGGTGTCGTAGAACGATGAAAAAAAACTATTTTGCAATGAAAACCAATGGAATTCGGTGGTGATCCTCAAAAAAATGATTCATATGTTCACTGGGGACCTATATTCTATGTATGTAGTTCTGCAAGGAATTGGGTCTCTTCCATGTATAAGGGTATGTATCATATCCGTAATTCCCTTTGGCAAGTAGCAACCCTGGATGTCTGAAGTTCCTAAACTACAACGTTTCAACAAAAAAGCAGGTCACTTGTATTAAAAAAGTGAGTTTTTCAGGCTCACCGAAGGGTACCCCCCAAGATTGGTATCGTAGAACTATGAAAAAAAACTATTTTGCAATGAAAACCAATGGAATTGGGTGGTGTTCCTCAAAAAATTGATGGATATTTTCACTTGGGACCTATATTCTATGTATGTAGTTCTGCAAGGAATTGGGTCTCTTTCATGTATAAGGGTATATATCATATATATAATTCCCTTTGGGGAGTAGCAAACCTGGATGTCTGAAGTTCCTAAACTACAACGTTTCAACAAAAAAACAGGTCCCCCGAAATGACCAGTTTCTTTTTATATTGTATTAAAAAAATGAGTTTTTCAGGCTCACCGAAGGGTACCCCCCACGACTGGTGTCGTAGAACTATGAAAAAAAAACTATTTTGCAATGAAAACCAATGGAATTGGGTGGTGATCCTCAAAAAAATTGATGAATATTTTCACTTGGGACCTGTATTCTATGTATGTAGTTCTGCAAGGAATTGGGTCTCTTTCATGTATAAGGGTATGTATCATATCCGTAATTCCCTTTGGCAAGTAGCAACCCTGGATGTCTGAAGTTCCTAAACTACAACGTTTCAACAAAAAAACAGGTCCCCCGAAATGACAAGTTTCTTTTTATATTGTATTAAAAAAAGGAGTTTTTCAGGCTCACCGAAGGGTACCCCCCACGACTGGTGTCGTAGAACTATGAAAAAAAAAACTATTTTGCAATGAAAACCAATGGAATTGGGTGGTGATCCTCAAAAAAATTGATGAATATTTTCACTTGGGACCTGTATTCTATGTATGTAGTTCTGCAAGGAATTGGGTCTCTTTCATGTAAAAGGGTATATATCATATATGTAATTCCCTTTGGGGAGTAGCAACCCTGGACGTCTGAAGTTCCTAAACTACAACGTTTCAACAAAAAAACAGGTCACCCGAAATGACCAGTTTCTTTTTATATTGTATTAAAAAAATAAGTTTTTCAGGCTCACCAAAGGGTACCCCCCACGACTGGTGTCGTAGAACTATGAAGAAAATTACCCAGAACCCAAAAAATGTTCAATCTGCTTGGTTTCACACATGTTTTCGATATGGGAATATCATTATTCCTATGGTATTTGCTTTGGCACTGCTTATGCACTCCAAAATTCTACCCCAAATATTTCTACCCCAAATATTCTAAGTATTTTTTTTTTCTGTCCACACCCGTAGGGTTGAAATCGGGCATATTCTATGTATCCCATCGGGATTATATATATATGATATTTTGTTAAAAGAAAACATCAACACAATTTTTCAAAAGCTAGTCCATGAGCAACCCTGATACACAATAATGTGGTTTGTTTGAGGGTACACTATTGTGTCCAGCTGCTTCCTGAGGTTATGTTTTTTTTCCAACCATTTCCTTTACCTTTTCCTTTAATTACTAAAGTTTTTTCTTTCACTTTTCCAATTATGTTTCTTCTAATTCTCAGAAATGCCCAATTTCCTAAAATATATGATACCTTATTAAACCCCAATCAAAAAACAACACTCAAACAATTTTTCAAGGGGGTAGTCCATGAGCAACCCTGGTACACAATAGTGTGTTTTGTTTGAGGGTACACTATTGTGTCCAGCTGCTTCCTGATTTTTTTTTCAACCAGTTCCTTTCCCTTTTCCTTTGCTATAGTTTGTTTCCTTTCACTTAGCTTCATTCTTCTTGGAATCAAAACCAGAGACTTTCCAAAGGATTAGTTTCATCCAACCAAAAAAAGCACATGAATGATCATGATACACAATAGTGTGGTTTGTTTGAGGGTACACTATTGTGTCCAGCTGCTTCCTGATGTCATGATTTTGTGATTTTTTCAATCATTTCCTTTACCTTTCCCTTTAATTACTAAAGTTTTTTCTTTTACTTTTCTAATTATGTTTCTTCTAATTCTCATAAATGCCCAATTTCCTAAAATATATGATGCCTTATTCAAACCCAATTGCACAACATCACTCAAACAATTTTTCAAGGGGGTAGTCCATGAGCAACCCTGATACACAATAGTGTGGTTTGTTTGAGGGTACACTATTGTGTCCAGCTGCTTCCTGCTTATTTTTTTCAACCAGTTCCTTTCCCTTTTCCTTTGCTATAGTTTGTTTCCTTTCACTTAGCTTCATTCTTCTTGGAATCAAAACCAGAGACTTTCCAAAGGATTAGTTTCATCCAACCAAAAAAAGCACATGAATGATCATGATACACAATAGTGTGGTTTGTTTGAGGGTACACTATTGTGTCCAGCTGCTTCCTGATGTCATGATTTTGTGATTTTTTCAATCATTTCCTTTACCTTTTCCTTTAATTACTAAAGTTTTTTCTTTTACTTTTCTAATTATGTTTCTTCTAACTCTCATAAATGCCCAATTTCCTAAAATATATGATGCCTTATTCAAACCCAATTGCGCAACATCACTCAAACAATTTTTCAAGGGGGTAGTCCATGAGCAACCCTGATACACAATAGTGTGGTTTGTTTGGGGGTACACTATTGTGTCCAGCTGCTTCCTGAGTTGTTGTTTTGTTGCATTCCCTGTACCTTTTCCTTTCATGTAAAATGTTTAGAAATGCTCAATTTCTCAAAACATATGGTGCCTGATTTAACCCCAATTAAAAAACAGCATCCAACTCAGTGATTGCAGCCAGCTTCAATCTCCTTTTTCATCCAATGCCTCTAAGATCTGATGCTGTTGAGGAGCTGAGGCATGATGAGAATTCAAAGTAGCTGATGATTGCTTAGTCTGCGCCAAGCTTTTAAAAAGTAGAAGCCAACTAAGCTCCAATCAGAATTGCCCTGAGTGTTCCTCTGGTTGCTGCCAGCTGATGGCTGCCCAAGAACTTCCTTCTTATCCTCAGGTCCTGCCAGGGTGAAGACAGCTAAGAACAAGATAACCTAATTAATTATTTGGGTTGCAGAAGCAGTAATGAAGAATCCCACCACATCAGCTGCATTTTTTGTACTTGCAAGCTGCTTCTCAGACTTAGCTGATGCCACAAATTTAATGCCAGACTTAGCTGATTGATTAATTAGCTGCTTAGCTGAGGTGATGCTTCAAAAAAACAACTGAGGCTTTTGCTCAGGCTGCAAACTCACTAATTAATTCGTATGTTTCCAAATCAGGCTCAGTTGTGCCTTCAGTTGTTGCATTACTCCTCTGAGGAAGTTGCCAAGGAGCATCCTGATGATCATTGGCAGCCTCAGGCTCCTGTCTCTTTGTTGCATCACTCCCCTGAGCAGCCTGAGCAACCTGCCAAGGAACAGTCTTAGAAGAAGGTTCGGGTGGAGGCTCCTGGCTCTTCTGAGTTGCATCACTCCCCTGAGCAGCCTGAGCAACCTGCCAAGGAGCAGTCTTCTTAGAAGGTTTGGGTGGAGGCATCTGATGATCATTGGCAGCCTCAGGCCCCTGGGCAGCCTGAGAAGGCATGGGGGCAAACACATAAGCCGAAGAAGAAGGAGGAGCCTTGAAGACAGCTGCCTGAGAGTCATTTTTCCCAGCTCTAAATTTAGAATTTTTAGAATTCAATTCTAAAAATTCTAAAAATTCTAAATTTGTGCAAGCTCCAAATTTAGAATTTTTAGAACTCAATTCTCAAAATTCTAAAAAATCCTAAATTTTTCCAAGCTCCAAATTTAGAATTTTTAGAATTTTTAGAAATCAAAGCTGGATTTGGGGAAGTTGAACTAATTCTAATTTAGAATTTTCAGATTTTTTAGAAATGAAGTCTAAAAATTCAAAAAAGATTCTAAAGTTTTCCAAGCTCCAAATTTGAAATTTTTAGAATTTTTAGAATTCAATTCTAGAAATTATGAAAATTCTACATTTTTCCAAGCTCCAAATTTAGAATTTTTAGAATTTTTAGAATTCAATTCTAAAAATTCTAAAAATTCTAAATTTTTCCAAGCTCCAAATTTAGAATTTTTAGAATTTTGGAATTCAATGCTGGATTTGGGAAAGTTGAACTAATTCTAATTTAGAATTTTGAGGATTTTTAAAATTTTTAGAATTTTTAGAATTCAATTCTAAAAATTCTAAAAATTCTAAATTTTTCCAAGCTCCAAATTTAGAATTTTTAGAAAATTCTAAAAATTCTAGATTCTAAATTTTTCCAAGCTCCAAATTTAGAATTTTTAGAATTCAATTCTAAAAATTCTAAAAATTCTAAATTTTTCCAAGCTCCAAATTTAGAATTTTTAGAATTTTTAGAATTCAAAGCTGGATTTGGGGAAGTTGAACTAATTCTAATTTAGAATTTTTAGAATTTTTAGAATTTTAAAAATTTTTAGAATTGAATTCTAAAAATTCTAAAAATTCTAAATTTTTCCCAGCTCCAAATTTAGAATTTTTAGAATTTTTAGAATTTTTAGAATTCAATTCTAAAAATTCTAAAAATTCTAAATTTTTCCAAGCTCCAAATTTAGAATTTTTAGAATTCAAAGCTGGATTTGGGGAAGTTGAACTAATTCTAATTTAGAATTTTTAGAATTTTTAGCATTGAATTCTAAAAATTCTAAATTTTTCCCAGCTCCAAATTTAGAATTCTAAAAATTCTAAAAATTCTAAATTTTTCCAAGCTCCAAATTTAGAATTTTTCGAATTCAATTCTAAAAATTCTAAATTTTTGCAAGCTCCAAATTTAGAATTTTTAGAATTTTTAGAATTCAAAGCTGGATTTGGGGAAGTTGAACTAATTTAGAATTTTTAGAATTTTTAGAATTTTAAAAATTTTTAGAATTGAATTCTAAAAATTCTAAATTTTTCCCAGCGCCAAATGTAAATTTTTAGAATTTTTAGAATTCAATTCTAAAAATTCTAAAAATTCTAAATTTTTGCAAGCTCCAAATTTAGAATTTTTAGAATTCAATTCTAAAAAATCTAAAAATTCTAAATTTTTCCAAGCTCCAAATTTAGAATTTTTAGAATTCAATTCTAAAAATTCTAAAAATTTTAAATTTTTCCAAGCTCCAAATTTAGAATTTTTAGAATTTTTAGAATTCAAAGCTGAACTTGAGGAAGCTGAACTAATTCTAATTTAGAATTTTTAGAATTTTTAGAATTGCATTCTAAAAATTCTAAAAATTCTAAATTTTTCCCAGCTCCAAATTTAGAATTTTTAGAATTTTTAGAATTCAATTCTAAAAATTCTAAAAATTCTAAATTTTTGCAAGCTCCAAATTTAGAATTTTTAGAATTCAATTCTAAAAATTCTAAATTTTTCTAAGCTCCAAATTTAGAATATTTAGAATTTTTAGAATTCAAAGCTTGATTTGGGGAAGTTGAACTAATTCTAATTTAGAATTTTTAGAATTTTAGAATTGAATTCTAAAAATTCTAAAAATTCTAAATTTTTCCCAGCTCCAAATTTAGAATTTT
>CAMXCT020001195.1:150744-171023 GCA_947184155.2 Cladocopium goreaui | reverse complement strand
ATGCGTTTTTGAGAGATAGCAGATGCACGAAAGCCTATGTTTTTCCATACAAAGTCCGTCCCCGAACCTCGATGATCTACCTCTGCGGTGCGACGGGTGCGAGACGGTCTCGTGTGTGGTCGGATCATGCTCGGATCATGTTCGGATCATGTTCGGATCGGTTCCGCATTGTAAATGGGGGTTCACCTGTGTTTCGTGCATGTGTGGTCGACAGAATTCCATTGTGATTTGCAACTGTAGGATCGTTCCCGCATTGTAAATGGGGTTGCGAGTGGTGCTGGTGGATGAGTTGCCGATGGAATTCCATTGTGATTTGCAACTCTAGGATCGTTCCCTCACTGTAAATGGGATTGCAAGTGGTGCTGGTGGAGGAGTTGCCGATGGAATTCCATTGTGATTTGCAACTGTAGGATCGTTCCCGCAGTGTAAATGGGATTGCAAGTGTTGCTTCCTCTTTTGGCTGCATGCGTAATACTATTGTCTTTTGCAGCTGGACTTCTTAAATCGTATTGGAGTGGCTGCATGAAGGCTGCGACAGTGATTTGTCAGCAGATTTTCTCCATTTTGGCGCCAGTGATTTTCTTTTTAAAAATCCTTTTGAAAAGTGCTTCAAAATCGTTTTCTTTTCGCTCTGGCGTCGAGTTCCGACCCAGTTGCGCGTAGTTCTATTGCGTTTTGCAACTCAGTCTCTGCAGATCGCACAGTAATGGCTGCGTCAAGGTTGCTTCTTGCCACGGCTATTTTGGCGCTAGCAATTTTCCTTTTAAAAATCCTTTTAAAAAGTGCTTCAAAATCGTCTTTTTTTCGCTTTGGCGTCGAGATCCGGTTTTGGAGCTGCAATTTCCGACCCAGTTGCGCGTAGTTCTATTGTGTTTTGCAACTCAGTCTTTGCAGATCGCATTGTACTGGCTGCGTCAAGGTTGCTTGGTGCCGCGGCTGCATGCGCAATACTATTGTCTTTTGCAACTGGACTTCGTAAATCGTATTGGAGTGGCTGCATGAAGGCTGCGACAGTGATTTGTCAGCAGATTTTCTCCATTTTGGCGCTAGTGATTTTCCTTCTAAAAATCCTTTTAAAAGTGCTTCAAAATCGTCTTTTTTTCGCTCTGGCGTCGAGATCCGGTTTTGGAGCTGCAATTTCCGACGCCGTTGCGCGTAGTTCTATTGTGCTTTGCAACTCAGTCTCTGCAGATCGCATTGTAATGGCTGCGTCAAGGTTGCTTCTTGCCACGGCTGCATGCGTAATACTATTGTCTTTTGCAGCTGGACTTCGTAAATCGTATTGGAGTGGCTGCATGAAGGCTGCGACAGTGATTTGTCAGCAGATTTTCTCCATTTTGGCGCTAGTGATTTTCTTTTTAAAAATCCTTTCAAAAAGTGCTTCAAAATCGTCTTTTTTTTCGCTCTGGCGTCGAGATCCGGTTTTGGAGCTGCAATTTCCGACCCAGTTGCGCGTAGTTCTATTGTGTTTTGCAACTCAGTCTCTGCAGATCGCATTGTAATGGCTGCGTCAAGGTTGCTTGGTGCCGCGGCTGCATGCGCAATGCTAGTGTCTTTTGCAACTGGACTTCGTAAATCGTATTGGAGTGGGTGCATCAAGGGTTCGACCGTGATTAGTAGTAGTGCTGGGAATTGATTAATGAAAGCTTAATAGATGACATATGAGAAGGGACGAGATGAGAAGAGATGAGCTGGGATAAGGTGAAAAGAGCTCAGATGAGATGACCTGTGGAGTGTGAAGAGTGCAGTGTGAAGAGTGCAGTGTGAAGTGTGGGGCGTGAAGTGTGAAGTGTGAAGTTTGGAGTGTGAAGGAAGCAGTGAGAAGTGAGACGTGTGAAGTGTGGACTGTGAAGTGTGGAGTGTGAAGTTTGGAGTGCAAAGAGTGCAGTGTGAAGTGTGGAGTGTGAAGAGTGCAGTGTGAAGTGTACAGTGTGAAGGAACCAGTGGGAAGTGAGAAGTGTGAAGTGTGGAGTGTGAAGTTTAAGTTTGGAGTGCGAAGAGTGAGTGTGAAGTGTGAAGTGTGAGGTTTGGAGTGTGAAGGCAGCAGTGAGAAGTGAGAAGTGTGAAGTGTGGACTGTGAAGTGTGGAGTGTGAAGTGCGAAGTGTGAAGTGTGAGGTTTGGAGTGTGAAGGCAGCAGTGAGAAGTGAGAAGTGTGAAGTGTGGACTGTGAAGTGTGGAGTGTGAAGTGCGAAGTTAGAAGTGTGAAGTTTGGAGTGTGAAGGAAGCAGTGAGAAGTGTGAAGTGTGGACTGTGAAGTGTGAAGTGCGAAGTGAGAAGTGTGAAGTGTGAAGTTTGGAGTGTGAAGGAAGCAGTGAGCAGTGTGAAGTGTGAAGTGTGGACTATGAAGTGTGAAGTGCGAAGTGAGAAGTGTGAAGTGTGAAGTTTGGAGTGTGAAGGAAGCAGTGAGAAGTGAGAAGTGTGGAGTGTGAAGTGTGGACTGTGAAGTGTGGACTGTGAAGTGTGGAGTGTGAAGTGCGAAGTGAGAAGGAAGCAGTGGGAAGTGAGAAGTGTGAACTGTGAAGTGTGAAGTGTGGAGTGTGAAGTGTGGAGTGTGAAGTTTAAGTTTGGAGTGCGAAGAACGCAGTGTGAAGTGTGAAGTGTGAGGTTTGGAGTGTGAAGGCAGCAGTGAGAAGTGAGAAGTGTGAAGTGTGGAGTGTGAAGTGTGGAGTGTGAAGTTTCGAGTGCGAAGTGTGGAGTGTGAAGTGTGAAGTTTCGAGTGTGAAGAGTGCAGTGTGAAGTGTGGAGTGCGAAGTGTGGAGTGTGAAGACTTTGCTTCGTCTCTCGCTGAAAAAAAAAGCCGCTTGTCGAGGGAAGGACACGGTCGGGACAGGCTGGCGTCGAACTATAGGTCATTTATTCTTGGGAAACTTCCGCCGCCGGCTTGCCCGGGTCTATGTTATGAATCATGATAATAATCATGATATTAACCATTAAATCCTTCATTTTAATAACCATTAAATTCATCATTATATAAATCATTATATTAATCATGATATTGATCATTTCAGTAATCATTTTATTAACCATTATATCAATCATTATATTAGTCATTATATTCATGAAACAAAAAGTCATTACATTAATCATTATATTAGTCATTATATTAGTCATTAAATGTGCGGAACTAACTGTAAGTAAAGGCAGCTGCATCCACCGTTTCAATTTTGAAAGCTGATGTGAAGTACTGCAGAAGGGTAGCAGTATACCACATATGACATCCAAAGGATGGGTTGTTGAAAGCCACACCTGAAACCAGAGGGGTTGTGGTTCAAAGAGCCGACTGCCACAAACGTGTGGCTCAAGATGCACAAGCTGGAAAAGTTGCTGCCCCGGCTTGTTCTCTGCGTCTCGGCAGCACCGCGGGTTATGAGCCCAAGGCGGCCGTAACTTGCCATGATGGATCGTCGAAGAGAAAGCAGCATCCGTCGAAGGGAAGCTGAAGCAGGACCCGTTGAAGAGACCGCCGAGCAACAGCTGGAGCGCATGCAACAAGAGCTCCAGCAGGAAGTTGTGGATCGACCGGCTTCAGGGGGCTTCGCTGCTGCAGAATTTCTGAGTGTGGGTGTTGAAAGTGCAGTTGAAGAGGAACGTGGGGGAGAACCTCCTCGAACCGTAGACACAACTGCTGATGACCTTCGAGGTTCTGGTGAGACGGTTGGCGTTCGAAGGGTGACTGCTCCTGATAGCACTGCGGGATCTTCTGGACACGGCGGTGAAGGGTCGCAAAACCGAGTTGCAGGACCTCCCAGGTCTTTTGCGCCAGCAGTTCTGTCCACTGCAGCAGGTGTTCCTCCGACAGTTTCTGGGGAAAACTTAGTAGCTGAGGTGGTTAGGGAACCTGTTGGGTGGGAGGTTGGTCCACGGTTGTTCCCACAACAATGTGCTAGTGATCAGGGAAGGGTTGCTCAAATGGTTGGTCATGATGGTCGGGATGTCCCAAACCAAAGTGCAAGTACCATGTTAGATTATCCTCCGGGGTTTGAACAGCAAGCTTCTTCAAGGGATCTTATGGTTTTGGGTAATGCTCAACAAACAGCTCAATGGGGTGACCGAACGGTTCCTGTCGCTGTCAACCCGTTCTGGAGTCCGGAAAGGAAGGCTTATGAACGTATGGAGGTTGAATGGCAGAGGCAGTTAATGGTCCAGAATGGTAGCATGGATTGTGGCCAAGTTCAAATGGTTGAGCGGCCAAGCCACTTGGATTTACAGCCTCCTCAGCAAGGGTTTCAGGGGAATCGGCCACAGGGGTCTAACCCCGAAACGCCACAAAAGGGTGTGGAAATGGATCCGATTGAACTTTTCCGTTTGCGGTGTCTCAGAGAGGCCGAAGAAAAGTTCAGGGTTGGTGTTGAACAAATGACGCAACAACAAACCAAGGGTAAGGGTGATAGGGATGGATCAAAAATGGTTGGTACGGGTCAGGATGTGTCCTCTCAAGCCTCTTATGCCTCTGCGGTATCACATGGAGTGGCTAGCCTAGGGTTCACACCACCTCCGCCTCCAGGTCCGCCACCTGCTTCGCCAGCTAGGGATGGTAGTTGTAGCTTCATGGTTGATGGTGGGAGTCAACCTCCACCTCCGCCACCACCGCACTACCCACCGGTTCCACCAATGCCTGGTTTTGATGGTAGTTCCAAGGGGTCAGGGTTCTTAGGAGAAAACCCAACTGAGAATCTTCGTACTTGTGAGCTTCCACGGTTGGTTTCTGATTCCACGCCTTTACAATTTGGTGATTGGTGGAACATGATCGATAGCCATATGGGTGACCTGTCGTATTCCTCAAATGTGTGGTGGAGTATGGTTAAGGGTTCTGTTGAACGATGTTACAAAGAATGGCTAACTTGTGAACCAGTGGCTCGGCTTCGGTTGCGTCCTCAGCTGGATCCAACGGCTCAGCGCTGGCCACGAACTGAGCGACGTGCCTTGGCAATGTTACTGCAAGCTATTCCGGAAACTATTCGGGATGACGTGGTGGCCTCCAGGAAACTCACGGTTGACCAGGTCTTGTTCAAATTGTTGATCACCTTCCAGCCTGGGGGAGCTGGGGAAAAAACTCGGTTGCTTCAAACCATCACGGGTGGGGATTGTGGTAACACGGTTCATGCTGTAGTTGATTGGGTCAGGAACTGGCGTAGGAACGTTACCAGAGCCAGCGAGTTGGGTTTGACACTCCCGGATTCCTTGGTTTTGGTGGGTGCCTTACAGGGTGCTACGGAATGGCTCAGTCAAAGATCCCCCCAATTGGCCTATCGGTTGAATTTGGTGAGACAACAATTGTCCTTGGATCAACAACCTACTTTTGGGGATGTTTGGACGTTTGTTGATCATCTTCAAGCTGAAGCCGAGGACCTCCTGAATGCTACAGGTACTGTTGCCATGAATCCCGCAAATTCCCAACAAAACTCCAAGGGGACCACCAATAAAGTGGGTATCAAGGCTTTGCAACAGGGTGCTCATGAAGGGTATGGTAACCCCAAGGGTAACAATGATGGTTCAACAGACAGGAAGGGTTCAGTTCCAAAGGGTGTTCAAGCTGTGAATGCCGATTCGGTCAAGTCCACCAATCCTTGCAGGTTTTGAGGCACTGATGGGGGTTGTCGTAGAGCTGACAAGTGTAAGTTTGTTCACACTGTGCTGACCAGTAAAGAGAACCGATGTTTTGGTTGTTCGGGTACGGGTCACGCAAAAAAGGATTGCCCTCACATGCAACCAAAGGAATCCAAAAAGGTAGCCAAGTCGAAGGTTAAGGGAAGTCCTGACAAGCCTTCTGAAGCTGCTTCTGTTGGGGGGAGTGAAACGGTTGAAGGAAGTGTGAAGGTAGGTGAGAGTAGCTCTTCCTCGGCTCCGGCCGACGACCAAAAGAAAGGCTCCTCAACCCCTCCGGGGGACAGTACTGGAGGAAGTCAGTTGGATGCCTTGTTGAGTGAAGCTGCGCTGCTGATGAAGTCACTGAGACCTAGTTTGAAAATGGTTTCTCTCAAGAAAATGGAACATGGTGAACTGGCGACCGGGCTCCTGGATGGAGGTGCAACAAACGCTCTCAGGGTTGGGTCACCACAGGAACTTCGAAATGCCATTCCTGTCCAGGTGGAGTTGGCCGCTGGTTCCATTGAGCTTTACCAGGACGTGCAAACGGGCACGTTGTTGTCCCACCAACATGTGGAGCCGATTGTCCCTGTCCGGGGACTGATCTCTTTAGGATACCAGGTGAAATGGGACAGCCAAGGATGTGTGATTCTGCATCCGCAGCGAGGACGGATCCGCAGCTGGTTGCGGAATGGGTGCCCAGTTGTCACTGAGGAATGTGCATTGCAACTCATAGCCGACATAGAAAACCAAGAACGGTTGTATCGCATGGGTCCGAAACTGGCTACAGGGAAGGTCTCAACGCCTGTTCAGGAATGGTGGTCTCAAAGGTTTCCAGATGTTCCCCAAAGAATTTGGGATCACATGGTCGGTCAAGATCTGGGGATGCCAAAGGGCGAGGATTTACCATGGAACCGTAGGAGCCGTAGGAGATTTGACCAAGCTAAAGGGTTGGTTATCCACATGTTTTCAGGAGATGCCCCATCATCCAAAAAATGGACTCAAGGTTGGCCCCCTGGCGTTGAAGTGATCACTGTGGATACCAGTACCAATCCCCTCCAAGATGTTCACCAGGCTGCGGTTTGGGGGTATCTCTGTCACCTTGCTGCAACAAAACCCATCATAGCAGTGATCGGCGGTCCGCCCTGCCGAAGTGTCTCTCGGTTGCGAAATGTTCGCCCTGGTCCTGTTCCTCTTCGAGGTCGATATGAGGACCGGTTTGGGTTGCCTGGCCTGTCAGCTGCAGATCAGCTCAAGGCTGACAGGGATGCTGCTTTGGTTCTCAAGCAACAGGGTCTCTTGTGGATTGCTGAGGAACACCGTGCCTTGGATTCGCCACCGGTGGGGTACTTAATGGAATCCCCCGAAGATCCTAAGGTTGTGTTTGGGGAAGAGGATGCCCCATCATTCTGGAGTTGGCCCGAGGTGATCAGTTTCGCCGAACGATTCGGTTTGGGTACTGTGTCTTTTGATCAAGGGATGTATGGTCATCAACAACGGAAACCCACGACTTGTTTAACCAATCTTCCACTCATGGGTCATTTGCATGGTGCTAGGTGTTCCACGAATATTGGTGAAGGGTTGCATGAAAACCTCCAACAACGCTTCACTCAAACGGCTAGCTGGTCTTCATGGGCTCCCGGGTTGAAAAAGGCTATTCACACCTCCCTGTTGCTGTTGTGTCACATGCATGGTTTTGGGAACCAAGGTATCAAAAAGGTGTTGGATGTTCAAGGATGGAAACAGCACATTCACCAAGGTCATGTTCCTTACCGCCGAGATTGTAGGGCATGTATCATGGACATGGGGTCAGGAAAACCACACCGTCGGCAAACCGCTGGTGGAACGGCTTCATGGACTATGGCTGTAGATATGGTTCAAATGCCTAGTGGGGTGGATGAAACCACGGGGTACAAAGCCAAGTACATGTTGTTGGCTACGGTTGCGGTCCCCCAATTTGGTGATCAAGGTGCTGATGACAAGGGTCAAAAGGGTGAGGGTATCCCCACCGAGCCACCAAATTCGGAAAGTTCCGATGGTCCACCAGTTGATGACTGGGGGGAAGGTCTGGACGAAACTGTGTTTCCACTTGAGCCTCCAGTGGACATGGATGCGGACAAACCTGAGAAGCCTGAGAGTGATCCTGTTATTCCAAAGCCACCCTCCGGGGAACGGCCGGATCTTGGTGTCGAGTCTGACATGTCTCAACTTGTGGATGCATGTTCCGCTCCTCTGCAGGTACAACAGGTGACAATCATTCACCCCATGGAATCCCGTCATGCTAGTCAAGTCGTGCATGGTTTGAACACGGTTTTGACTCGGTTCAAATATATGGGTATTCATGTGGTTCGCGTACACAGTGACCGTGCCAAAGAATTCCTTTCGCATACTATCCAAAAATGGATAGCTGCTCAGGGTATTGTCCAAACTATGACCAGTGGAGATGACCCAGCTGCCAATGGTCGGGCCGAAAGTGAAGTTCACCAGGTAAAGTGTAGGATTCGGTTTTTGTTGAGCCAGTCTGGTGAACCCTTGTCCCATTGGCCGGTGGCCGCTCGGTATGCTGCTGAACAGAGAATGCGGGTCCAACTCTCAAAGTTGGGTTGCAACGTGTTGCCGATGCTGCCGTTTTTCTCCCAAGTGGCTGTGAAACGTAAACGGTGGCACCAACCTGGTGCATTAGCTCCACCTTTTGTCAGTGCTCGCCTCCTTTGTGCCAGTCACTTGATGTCTTCGGGATGGGTGGTCAGAACAGACCAAGGTCAAGCCATGCATGTGAGAGAAGCTGTCTTGCCCTCTCCTCTTGGAGACGAAGTGGCATTACAGCTCCAGGAACAACCAAGGGGGGAGCTGGTTATGAGTGAAGAACCTCACCCTGCAAAACCACGCATCAGGGTTTACGGTAAACAACCCCCCGAAGGTCAGGTTAGGTTTTCCGTTCCTCGTTCCTTGGATGCTCCAAAAGATGGAGCTGCCAGTGTCTTGGGTCCTCCGCTTCGAGGCAGTGCCTTGGATGCTCCGTTGGGGGGAGCGGATTCACCTTCGTGTGCCTTGGATGCTCCTGCTGGGGCTGTCGGTGACTTGGATGGTGACTCAGATGGGTACTCGCAAAGCACCTTGGATCATGCTGACGTCGGTGCCTTGGATCCGGAAGAGCCTTCCGGGGGGGAGCCTCTTGGTGGAAGTGGTCCAAGTATCTCAAAAATGGTTGAACAATCAGTAGTGCGTAGGGTGAAAACAGGGTTTCTCAAGGATGTGTTGGAGGAGAACCACCAACAAGTGTTGAGCCAAATGGATGAACTATTGAACCAAGTTCCTATGGGTGAACAAGAGGGCAAGACTTACGGGAGTTCATTGGCCAATCTTCAACAAGAAAGAGAAAACCTTGAACACGCCCTAACCGAACTTGAACAACTTGAAAAACGAAACCTGCTCAAACTTTGTAGTACTCAGGTCACTGGGAGCTTGCCCAGTAATGTGCACCTTGGGGAGAATGGTGAGGTGTTACAAACTGTGGTAGTATCTCTGGACGAAGTCAAGAAGGATATTCAGTCATGGGTCCCCGCTATGTTGAGTGAATACCGTAGTTTAACCGAGGAAACCCAAGCCATCGAAAAGGTTGATGTGAACCAATTGGATGATTCGGCTGTGGAGTATGTACCCGGTAAACTGGTTTGTACCGTCAAAGCTGGACCAAATGGAGGCCGTAAGAAATGCCGTGGGGTAATATGCGGTAACCTCTTGGACTCATCGAGTGACCCTTTGCCAGGATCCGCCTACGCTTCAGGAGCTGATGGTCCGTTAATTCGGACTGTGTTGCATCATGGTGTTCAAAGAGGTTGGGGTGCGTCCACGGTGGACATCAAGACCGCCTTTCTGCTGGCTCCTCGGCCTATTCCGGAATCTGGGCGGGAAACGATAGTGGTGCCTCCTCGCACCTTGGTGTTAGCGGGGGTTTGCAGTCCTACCGAACGTTGGCGGGTGCGGAAAGCACTGTACGGTTTTCAGAGCTCTCCAGCTCGATGGGCTGGGCACAGGGATGGAACGCTCAAGGTCTTTAGGTGGATTCAAGATGGTTGTGGGTTTTACCTCCAAAATACCCCTGAAGTCAACCTATGGCGGATCATGAAACAAAAGTTGAAGGAAGGGATCGATCAGCACACCATGGTACCACAAACCAATGATGAATGTGTAGGCCATTTGGTGGTTTATGTTGATGATTTACTGGTTGTAGGTCCCCAAAGTGTTCGACAGGGTTTCCTCCAACGACTTAGTCAAGAATGGACTACGTCAAAACCAGAACATGTCTCTGAAGATGAATGGACACGTTTTGCCGGTTTTGAGTTGCGGTGGAGAGGTGACAGTCTCCGGATTGCTCAACCCTCCTACACGAAGGAGTTGTTGGAAAGGTATGAGGTGAAGCAGGGCCGCTGGGCCCCCATGCCGAAAATGGAACCACCAACTGAAAATGAGGACATGGATGCCCGCACCATCAAACGAGCCCAGGGTCTGACAGGTGAACTGTTATGGCTGGTGGTCAGGACCCGACCTGACTTAGCTTTCGCAGTAGGACAAATGGGTCGTGGTGTAAGTAAATACCCTAGGTGGGTTTTACAAGTGGGTGAAGCGGTTCTGGAATTTCTGTTCAACACCATTGATCAGGGTTTGGTCTACTCCCCTTGTTCATGTGACCGTGGTTTTGATGGTCGACTCCCCATACAGCGACATGAGCGGTTGATAGAAACGTATGCTGACATAAGCTTTGCACCCCAGGGTGGTCGAAGTGTGCAGGCTGTCATAGCCATGTATAGTGGGGCTCCCATTCAATGGGAGTCAAGTAGGCAGCCGTTTGCGACCATGTCAACAGCAGAAAGTGAACTGCTAGGATACTGCGAAGCCATGCAGATGTCACAATCTCTTGAAGCTCTGTTGGTTGCAGTTTATGGGGATGGTACCTTTGAGAAACTCATAGCCGGTGATAATACAAGTGCTCTGAGCATTCTGTCAAAACCGGATGGGTCTTGGAGAACGAGGCATCTGAGGCTTAGGTCAAACTGCTTGAAGGAGAAGCTCAATGAACCCAACCCTACATGGCGTATCCACCACCAAAGAGGGTCTGACCTTTGTGCGGATTTCTTAACCAAAGCGGTTACTCCACGTCCCTCATGGATTTGGTTTTGGAAAGTCATGTCCATGGAGCCTGCCCCTACTGAGGTACCAACTGTTGCCACCTTGTCCACTAAGGAAACTAAGGCGCTCAGGTCGTTGCAGATCGATCGTGCCGGAGCTCTGGCGGCAGTGCTCGGGGAACTATGTGGTCAACAATGGCCGCCGCAGCTGAGCACTCTCTGGCATGCGCTGCTACTGGTCGCAATCGCTTTCTTGACGCACTCTGCCGCGGGCGGCGCTGCAGTGGGTGATTTCGGCAAGGGGGTGTGTACAAAGCCGAGTGAGTGTACAGAATCGAGTGTAGGTGAAAAGCCGAATTCTTGGACAAAGGCTGGTGTAAGCCGAGATGTGTACAGCAAGGTCCAAGCACTAACGTGTGCCTTGACCAGTACGGCCTGTGCTAGTAAACAGGGCCCTGTACAGAGCCAAGAACCTGTTTGTGAACAGTTTGGGAGGTGGGAGGAAGAAACCAAAAGAGCCACTGGCCAACAAGAAAATCAAAAGAAAAATCAAAATGAGAGACAAGCAAAGGGGCTGAGGGCCAAAGAAAGGAAATCCAGTCCCGTGGGTCATAACATGGTGTGTGTGGGTGTTCTCCCTCAAGAGTGTTTTGAGAAAGGACCAGAACCCACCGTTTTTGGGGAAGGGATGAGTTTTTGTCAGCATGGGCCAACCTATTGTTTTGGGGAAACCACCAAGGGTTTCGGAGAAGGGGAGGAATCGTCTGGAGTTGGTGTTGGAAATGAGAGTGACCGCTGTCACCCTGTCAACCACTGCCCAACGGGCTGCCCGGGCGCGTCTCTTTTGCCGATGCCATGTCTGAAAGCGCTGAGGATACCAACCTTTGCTCCTAGCGGTGCAGCTGACTTCACCGAGATGGAGAATTTCCCAGCGTTCCAAACCGCACCTAGCGGCAGCAAGGACCGGTGGAGAAGAGCAGAGTGGGGGGGCAAGATGTTGCTTGTCCGTGAACATCCCACTGTGCGGGTCAACAAGTTCCACCCCTTGCACAAGACCAACCCGGTGGATACCACTTGCTTGGGCGATGCTCGTTGCACCATTGCCTTTGATGTGGAAACTGGTGAGAAAATGGTGTGGAAAGATGATTGGAAGTGCCGTCCGGAAAGGGGCACCTCCCGTTGGATGGGCTGCACCATCTTTGTGATGAATGAGGACGAGGCCGCTAACCCAGGCTACATGGCCACCCAATTGCTGACCAGGGAGTCCAAGCCATCGTTTCGACTGAGGATGGAAGCAGCGGCTGCAGCCTCTTCAAAAGTAGCTGCCTCAGGATCCGCTGCTGTTAAGGTGGAAGCGATGACTGGGAAGGCACTTCCTCTGCCTCTTCAAGATGTTGGAGGTGGCGTGAGGAAGGCACCCCCTCCTCCATGGATTGGTGCTGCAGTCGATGTGGAACGAGGAGCAGCAATGTCTGCGATGATGCCGCCACCAGTCCCCATGGTGGTCAACTACGGATACCTTGATATGGGACGCCGTGATGCTGGTTTCCCTCCGCAGCAGCCGCTGCAATGGGATGTGATGGCCAATGTTGGGCGTCAGCAGCTGGTGGATGGAAGTAGTGAATGCTACCCTGATGAGCTGCGACCTCCTCGGGATTTGTGTCTGCTTGGGGCTATGCCGACCTCGAGACCTATGATGCCTTCATCCCAAGGAATGCATGGGTTGGACGGATCTATGGGACCACCTTCTGTCCATTCTGGAACTATGGTGCACGGCCAGATCGGTTCTCCAGCACCTTCGGATGGGCCTGTGGTGGTGCAGCGTCAACCACCTGCTGCAATTGCCCGTGGACAAGCTGCTATGGCGTCGACTCCGAAGACGTTTTCGCCGTGCACTACTGAGTGGCCGAGGCAGCAGTAAATTTTTCCCGGAAAAACGGGGGAGTGCGGAACTGTAAGTAAAGGCAGCTGCATCCACCGTTTCAATTTTGAAAGCTGATGTGAAGTACTGCAGAAGGGTAGCATACCACATATGACATCCAAAGGATGGGTTGTTGAAAGCCACACCTGAAACCAGAGGGGTTGTGGTTCAAAGAGCCGACTGCCACAAACGTGTGGCTCAAGATGCACAAGCTGGAAAAGTTGCTGCCCCGGCTTGTTCTCTGCGTCTCGGCAGCACCGCGAAATGAATTTTGGTTTTTCCATGGTTTTTTTTGCAGTTTGGCCTGGGGGGCGCAGGTGTGCAAATTGTAGAGACGTGCATTTTTTTGAGAGGTACTGTGATGAAAGCATCTTCACATGAAAAACATTCAAAACAAAAAAGGAAAAAAACAAAAAAAACAAAAAAAAAACAAAAAGTTCAGACCCATGGGCAAGGTCTGGGGCGAGGCCTGGCAGGGGACATGGGTCTGAACTTTTTGTTTTTTTTGTTTTTTTTGGTTTTTCCATGGTTTTTTGCAGTTTGGCCAAAACCTCGAGAACACAAAAAAAAACAAAAAAAACAAAAAGTTCAGACCCATGGGCAAGGTCTGGGCTATCCACACACAAACCAAAAAACCAAAAAAACAAAAAACCAAAAAACCAAGAAACCAAAAAACAAAAACACCAAAAAACCAAAAAAACCAAAAAAAACAAGATTGCACACCCCAAGGGGAGGGGGTCAGATGCAGAGTGTTGGGTCTTGTCTTTTTTTTTTTTTTGTTTTTTTTGTTTTTTGTTTTGTTGGGTCTTGTCTTTTTGTTTTTTTTGTTTTTTTTTGTTTTTTGTTTTTTTTGTTTTTTTGTTTTTTTGGTTTGTGTGTGGATAGCCATTGCAGATGTGCCAAGCAGAGATTGCCAGGCACTGTCAGTGGTTGCACTAGAAGCAAGGTCGATACACTACAGTACAGCAATGTTTGCTATGACATAGTGCATTCAGCCAGTGAACAGCAGAGAGGAATGGAATTCAATTTTGTCCGGTTGCGCCATATGCTGTTGGATCTTTGCACAGGAAATGCTGCAATTTGCGCACTCCCACAGTGGCCTGTTCTGGAGAGCTGGCCGCTGTGGGAGTGCACTTTTTCTGAAAAAGATTGGGACATGAACTAATGGAATTTTACTCAACAAATGTGGAAACATGCCAGGCCAAAAAACTGGGACAGCACTGAAAAGCTGGATTGAAAACCATGTGGCGGAAGGCGAATTCTGTGATTAGGAGCAAATGCTCTCCAGAGATTGTCCGGGAATCAAGCTCGAAGCAGCAACGGACGAACCAAACAACTGGGAGTTTCTGATCTTTCAACGGCCCTGGCCCCGGAATTGGTTGCTCAATCGGCAAAATAAGAATCTTCGATTTGATTTTGACAGAAAGTAGATTCGGGGCCACAAGTTCTGGGTCTGCAAAAACTCATCAAACCTTTCATTGTTCACATGGCATGGAACATTGGAGCGAACTTGTTGATAACTTGCTGACATCGGATTTTGCAAAGGCATTGAGCTCTCACATCATCCATGAGAATGAAGCAAAGGTCACGTCGCTGGATCCTATTGGTGCCGTGCAACTTGCTGATGAACTGCACTTGGACCCCGCGCCTCCAATCCTTCGGCCGGTTCTTTTCGGTGCAATCTCAGCATATCTCAACAAAAGCCTTTTGGCCGAGACACACAGTGAAGCTCCAACATCATAAGTTTCTCGCCCGAAAAAAACGACCAAACGCAAGAAATGGATTTGGTAATTCTCCAATGGTTTCAAGGACCAATAACCACAATAACCAAACATTGGCTCCTTAGGACTGCGTCACCGAAAGTTGTATCCCAAGCTGATGGCAACATGTCATGACATGGGAACTTGCCATGACAACAACGTTGGCAACGACCCACCTGAAGGAACTGGATCAGCACGATTTATCTCGCGAAACGGGATCTCCACACCCACGACCTGCGCCAGAAGGCCCATGACTGGTGGTTGCAGCTGCCCTAGACTTTGCTTAACAGGACATTTACCACAACCCCCTGTAAAATAGCTTAAATCAAACGGCTGCCTGAAATTCAACTTAAACCGATCCTGTTCCTATCTCCCACGCACTTTTTAGTTGGTGAAGCGATCCCATCTGGTTCATGTCACAAAATGCTGAAGGATCCCATCTTAGCGAGACACCCCTCACCAGGCAAAGGTCCATGGAGGCTCCAAAAATCGGGCCGTGTGGCCATGGCATCATGGTGTGGTTGACACTTGGCATATCGACCAGAAAAAAAGGGAGGGTTTTGAACAAGTTTTTTTCTGACAAGCAAGACCAATGCAACCAGGTCAGCAAAATTAGGATTGGGCAACCATCACGATTGCTAGCAGCGGAAACATGTGAACTGTCAAAACACATGGATATGCAATCACGCAGAACACTTTTCTGCAATAGTTTATTTGGACAGTCTTGTACATATTTCCCCTGTTACCAGTCTGCAGTGTGGAGTGTAGCGTGTGGAGTGTAAAGTGTAGAGTGTGGAGTGTAAAGTGTGGAGTGTGGAGTGTAAAGTGTAGAGCGTGGAGTGTGGGGTGGAAAGTGTAGAGTGTGGAGTGCGGAGCGTGGAGTGTAAAGTGAGGAGGGCGGAGTGTAAAGTGTGGAGTGTGGAGTGAGGAGTATAAAGTGTGGAGCGTGGAGTGCAAAGTCTCGAGTGAGGAGTGAGGAGTGTAAAGTGCAAAGTGGAAAGTCTCGAGTGAGGAGTGAGGAGTGTAAAGTGCAAAGTGTACAGTGTGGAGTGTGGAGTGAGGAGTCTGGAGTTTGTAAATTGTAGGGTGTGGGGTGTGGAGTGTAGAGTGTAAAGTCTCGAGTGTGGAGTGTGGAGTGTAAAGTGTAGAGTGTCGAGTGTGGAGTGTGGAGTGAGGAGTGTAAAGTGTAAAGTGTGGAGTGTGGAGTGTAAAGTGTAGAGTGTAGAGTGTGGAGTGTGGAGTGGAAAGTGTAGAGTATGGAGTGTGGAGTGTAGAGTGTGGAGTGTAAAGTGTGGAGTAAGGAGTGTGGAGTGTGTAAAGTGTAGATTGTGGAGTGTGGAGTGTGGAGTGTAGAGTGTAAAGTCTCGAGTGTGGAGTGTGGAGCGTAAAGTGTAGAGTGTCGAGTGTGGAGTGTGGAGTGAGGAGTGTAAAGTGTAAAGTGTGGAGTGTGGAGTGTGGAGTGGAAAGTGTAGAGTGTGGAGCGTGGAGTGTGAAGTGTAAAGTGAGGAGTGCGGACTGTAAAGTGTGGAGTGAGGAGTGTAAAGTGTGGAGTGTGGAGCGTAAAGTGTGGAGTGTGGAGTGCGGAGTGTAAAGTGTAGAGTGTGGAGTGTAAAGTGAGGAGTGTAGGGTGAGGAGTGTAAGTGTGGAGTGTGGAGTGGAAAGTGTAGAGTGTCGAGTGTGGAGTGTGGAGTGGGGAGTGTAAAGTGTAAAGTGTGCAGTGTGGAGTGTGGAGTGGAAAGTGTAGAGTGTGGAGTGTGGAGTGTGAAGTGTGGAGTGTAAAGTGAGGAGTGCGGACGTAAAGTGTGGAGTGAGGAGTGTAAAGGGTAAAGTGTGGAGTGTGGAGCGTAAAGTGTGGAGTGTGGAGTGCGGAGTGTAAAGTGTAGAGTGTGGAGTGTGTGAGGAGTGTAGAGTGAGGAGTGTAAAGTGTGGAGTGAGGAGTGTGGAGTGTGTAAAGTGTAGAGTGTGGAGTGTAGAGTATAAAGTGCAGAGTGTAAAGTGTAGAGTGTGGAGTGTAAAGTGTGGAGTGAGGAATGTAAAGTGTAAAGTGTGGAGTGTAAAATGTAAAGTGTGGAGTGTAGAGTGTAAAGTGTAGAGTGTAAAGTGTAAAGTGTGGAGCGTGGAGTGTAAAGTGTGGAGTGTGGAGTGTAAAGTGTCGAGTGAGGAGTGTAAAGTGCAAAGTGTAAAGTGTGGAGTGTAAAGTGTAGAGTGTGGAGTGTGGAGTCCGGAGTCTAAAGTGTAAATTGTGGAGTGTGGAATGTGGAGTGTAAAGTGTGGAGTGTGGAGTGTGGAGTGGAAAGTGTGGAGTGTGGAATGTAAAGTGAGAAGTGTGGAGTGTAAAGTGAGGAGTGTGGAGTGTAAAGTGAGGAGTGTGGAGTGTAAAGTGTGGAGTGAGGAGTGTAAAGTGTAAAGTCTGGAGTGTATAATGTCAAGTGTGGAGTGTAGAGTGTAGAGTGCAGAGTGTAAAGTGTAGAGTGTAAAGTGTAGAGTGAGGAGTGTGGAGTGTAAAGTGTGGAGTGTGGAGTGTAAAGTCTCGAGTGAGGAGTGAGGAGTGTAAAGTGCAAAGTGTAAAGTCTCGAGTGAGGAGTGAGGAGTGTAAAGTGCAAAGTGTAAAGTGTGGAGTGTAAAGTGTAGAGTGTGGAGTGTGGGTGTGGAGTCTAAAGTGTAAATTGTGGAGTGTAAAGTGTAGAGTGTGGAGTGCGGAGCTTCCCCCATAGACACGGCGACGCCACAGGAAAACCAGAGACTCGAGACGAGACACGTGGGTGCAGAAAAACGAGCATTTCGTGCGAGACTTCCTCCAATTTTGAAATTTTGTGAACAGCATCAAACAGGTTGGAATGTCACAAAGTGCCACGCCTGCCACACAAAACGGCATGACAACCTGCTTGGACACATTCGAATAGGAGATGTTTTCCAGCTTCCCCCATAGACACGGAGACGCCACAGGAAAACCAGCGACTCGAGACAAGACAGCATTTTGTACGAGACGTCCGGCAATTTTCACAGTTGGCAACATGACGAAAGGACAAGTTTTGCAGCTTCCCCCATAGACACGGCGAGGCCACGGGAAAACCAGACACGCGAGACGAGACAGGTGGGAGCACCAAAACGAGCATTTCGTGCGAGACTTCCTCCAGAACCTGAAAATTTGCAACCTCAAAATCGATGTTTCGTGCGAGGCTTCCGTCAATTTTCAGCACATCGCACAAAATGCCACGCCTGCCACGGAATTTGCACCTTGTCGCCACTTGACGCAGCCCTGCCAATGCGATTTGCAAAAAACACGCAACACGACACGTCTAAAGTGCTGCGCCTGCCACGAAAAATGACGATGGACACGTCCAAAGTGCTGCGCCTGCCACGAAAACTGCCACACATCTTCTGACAACGTCGCAAAAGTATTGCGCTTGCCACGCAAAACGACTTTCGACACGTTCCAGAACACGTCTGAATGTCACGAAGTGCCACGCCTGCCACGCGCGGCCATATGGTCCTCGCGCGGACGGTTGCGAACGGTTGCGACCACAAACGCGACGTCGAGCGAACACACCCTCAACCCCCAGACCCCCAGAGTGAAACGGGAACCCTTGCTACCCATTCGGGAAAAAACGCAATCATGGGGATACACATGACTTAACCTTGACACGCGCAAAGACGAGAATATCAAGCAATCAGATGGGTACATCATGAAGTCATGGGGGCATAAACAAGAGGCAGATCAATCAAGAATATCAGTGCCGTGGTCGAAATGGTTCAAGGAAGCAAGAACGGCTCATCACTCTTTCTCTTCGATTAGTTTCCAAAGACTGACAAAGATAGCACGGCACTTCAAGCTTCTAAGTGTACCTCATAGTGAATGCTCAGCAAGCATCGCAAGCAAACTTTGAAAACCACAAGACCTGCCCATGGTCAGCCTGAAGCACTGAATTAACTCCTCGTTCTCTGCCTGTCATGTCTGTTATAGCAAAAAACTGACATTCTCTGTATGAACATGGGTCAACTATAATTTGGCCATCAAACAATGATGTTTTGACCCTCTAAAAATCCGGAGATCTGTGGGTGCCTTGTGTCCAAAGTTGACAGCACAAGCTATGTTCATCTTCATGCAATGGCAATCAAAACAGTTTGCTCTCCAACATGCTGCAAACATGTGATATAATGGTATCGTATAGGTAAATAACCAACCGTGTTGTCTGCTGCCAACAAATCAAAACCATTTCTACCTATGTTTTTCCATACCATATGCCATCAGTGCTATCCATTCCGGGCTTGCCAAACCCATTGTGAAGCGCGTCAGAAAGACCTCAAGCGCCAGCTTTAACGCGGTATCCTGCCGCAATCATGGGTGCAGCCTGGTCGATCTAGGCTGCCACCGTGTTCAACATCTCCAGGGATGGTCGCAGCTCAGCTTTTTGTCAATAGATTCGTTTCAACAAATTTGGTCCCCAATTTGTGGGTTATGCACTGCGGAGGTTTGTCCCAAATAGACTTGTCATGTCGTCCTCGGTTCCACTTGTTCTGCTCGGGAGTTGACCTGTCACGCCTGTCACGTGACGTGTGTTGGGAGCCGTTCGTAGCAGCAATGGTTGTTGGTTGTTGCTGGTGTTCCATCATTGTTAACAAGGGTGCACCAACACGAACTGCCGATTGACCAAACATCCACCCAAAAAAAACCGTTGCACGTCACTAGTCTTGCAGAGGGTCGTACCCAAATGGCATGAGATCACTGCCTTGAGGCGACTTTCTCACATCCAGCTGCCACCTCCATCAACCATCACAACCACATCCCATCATTCCACGTGAACAGGTTTAAAAAAAACAAGCAAACGCTTGCAAAGTCATGTCCTGTCCACTGTCAACAAGATGCGCACCAACCCCAGCACCAAGCTTTTTCAACTGGATTCGGTCCAATGTTGGCGATCCGTCTCCTTTGGACGGGCCCTCAGTCGCTCCAGGCAAACCCCCCGCGGCCCCACTCTTTGTACCCGCGAGGTGGCTGGAGCTTCCAACTGTCTTTGGCCAGATGCATCCGAAAGAAACCCCTGATGCTTGCTGCAGGGTACCTTGTTGGTTTCCACCGGGCAAAAAAAATTATAATAGGACCGGATAACCCCACATGTTACCAGCTTCTCTAGACTTAGACTGAGCATAGAAAAGCAAGAAGGGAAGAGGAAGTATAAGAGTGATGGAGGGGTGATGGTGGGTGAGTTTTTGTGTGTGTGTATGTATGCGCATGCACAGGTGAGTGAATAAGTAAGTAAGTAAGTGAGTGAGTGAGTGAGTGAGTGATGGTGTGAGTGAGGTGGGTGAGTGAAGGTGAGTGGGTGAGTGAGTGAGTGGGTGAGTGAGTGGGTGAGTGAGTGGGTGTGTGAGTGTGTCAGTGAGTCAGTGAGTGAGTGGAGTGGAGTGGAGTGGAGTGGAGTGGAGTGGAGTGGAGTGAGTGGAGTGAGTGGAGTGAGTGAGTGAGTGAGGGAGTGAGGGAGTGAGGGAGTGAGGGAGTGAGGGAGTGAGGGAGTGAGGGAGTGAGGGAGTGAGGTAGTGAGGGTGAGGGAGTGAGGGAGTGAGGGAGTGAGGGAGTGAGGGAGTGAGGGAGTGAGGGAGGGAGTGAGTGAGTGAGTGAGCGTGAGTGAGGTGAGGTGAGTGAGTGAGTGTGAGTGAGGAGGAGTGTGTGTGTGTGTGTGAGTGAGTGAGTGAGTGAGGGAGTGAGGGTGTGAAGGTGACTGAGTGTGAGTGAGTGATTGAGTGAGTGATTGAGTGAGTGATGTGAGTGCGTGAATGAGTCTGAGTGATTTCAGCGAATGAGTCAGTGATTCAAAAGAAGTAAGTGAATGAGTGAGTGTGAATGAGTGTGAGCACAGTGTCCCACGCCTGCCACGCAAAAG
>CAMXCT020001195.1:140744-145744 GCA_947184155.2 Cladocopium goreaui | reverse complement strand
GCAAAAATTCCAGCAGTGTCACCATCGTTGTTGGCTTTGTCAAAGTCACATCCGGCCGTGTGGAGAAATTGCACCACCTCCAAATGGCCGTTTCGGGCCGCGCCTATACCTGCAGTGTCACCATTGCTGTTGGCTTTGTCCAAGTCACATCCGGCCGTGTGAAGAAATTGCACCACCTCCAAATGGCCATTTCGGGCCGCACCCATTCCTGCAGTGTAACCATTGCTGTTGGTTTTGTCCAAGTCACATCCGGCCCTGTGAAGAAATTGCACGACTTCCACATGGCCGTTGAAAGCCGCACCTATTCCTGCAGTGTCACCATTGTTGTTGGCTTTGTCCAAGTCACATCCGGCCCTGTGAAGAAATTGCACGACCTCCACATGGCCGTTGAGGGCCCCAAGCATAGCTGCAGTGTCACCATCGTTGTCGGCTTTGTCAAAGTCACATCCGGCCGTGTGAAGAAATTGCACCACCTCCAAATGGCCGTTTCGGGCCGCACCTATTCCTGCAGTGTAACCATCATTGTTGGCTTTGTCCAAGTCACATCCGGCCCTGTGAAGAAATTGCACGACCTCCACATGGCTGTTGAGGGCCGCAAGCATAGCTGCAGTGTCACCATTGTTTTCGGCTTTGTCAAAGTCACATCCGGCCGTGTGAAGAAATTGCACCATCTCCAAATGGCCGTTTCGGGCCGCGCCCATTCCTGCAGTGTAACCATTGCTGTTGGCTTTGTCCAAGTCACATCCGACCCTGTGAAGAAATTGCACGACCTCCACATGGCCGTTGAGGGCCGCAAGCATAGCTGCAGTGTCACCAGTATATGTCCCCCGTTCCAACTCGCTTTGGCCACACGATTGCAGTGCCTGGATGGTGCTGACGTGGCCCCCCGCAGCGGCCCAGTGAAGTGCAGATTTGCCTTGCCACTTCGCTGTGAGCGAAACCCCGGCGTCGACCAACGCGTGGATCACGGAGCTCTGCCCAGCCTCAGCAGCCTGGCACAGCGCCGCCACGCCATCGTCGTCCTCGGCAGCCCGCAGCAGGCGTGGAATCTGCCATGCCACGCCGAACCGCGCTGCCAGCTCCAAGCGTCCACCCCGGTGGCCTGCTATGACGGGGAAGAAGGGCAAAGCAAACAACGACATAGTGACGTCGTGCGCCAGTGCCGTGAGGAATGCCAAGGCAAAGGTGAATAGAACCAACAAAGCGACCATCACCACAGCTGGCTGTTCAACTGCAAGGCATTCACTTCCAACTGCAATGGAAAAAGACCCAGCGCACAACCACAATGTGCCGAAGGTTTGTAAAAGACGGAGCGCAAGCAAAGATCTGGAAAGCCTGTGTTGGGCTGCTAAAGCTGCCGGAATGCAGCACCAGTAGGTGCCAAGGAGGCTAGCCATGACACTGACAAGATATTCTTTCTTGAAGAGCTCAGACCATGCCAGATTCAGCCCGAAACTTCGGGATTTGAAGACTGCTGTGATCAACAGCAGTTCCGCTGCCAGGATCAGAGGCAAATACGGCTGTTGAACCCCATGAAGTTTGGCACCAATCGGCCGAAGACACATTCCCAGCAATGCCCAAGCACCAACACGCGAAAAACTGTCACACCATCTGAAGCATAGCAAGGCCCCGGGTGGCAAATTGTTGTTCTCCAGTTTGCGGATTTCAGGAACACAGAGTTCATAGGCATTGTTGATTCCCACCGCAACGGTCAGGATGGACATAGCGATTGATCCGCACAAAATGAGCAGGTCGAGCAAATTTTCTTGGGGCGGTTCCAACATCATAGCATAAAGCTGCAACAAACTTGACGGCGCACTCTCAGCCAGCGCGGCCAACATCTTCTCCTCACGCAGGTGTCGAGTCATGCCATGAAGCCAGCCGTCCCAGGCCATGATCACAGGCTGGACCTGCGCAACGTACAGCGCGAAGCTCTTGAAACCAGGCTTTGGTTCACCATGCTCGTTCAAGCCTGACAAACAATATTCAACATTGGTTCCATATCTGCACCGTTTCCAGCTCACATATCTGTGGCCAAAAGCTACGCATCCGCTGCCAAGCCAAATCAAGATCATCAGAAGAGCAAAAACATACATCTTCTGCTTGCAATATTTGAAGGTCACGTACACATCTGACAGCATGTCGGCCAGCCAGAGCAAAACCATTTGAGCCACTTCGGCCTTTGCAAAGAATCTTTCAACTTGCTCCTCACCCGCTAATTTTCGGACAACAAACTCTGCAACACATCCACTGCACTTTTTCAACAGAAACAGAGCCAACAGCAACATTCCACAGAGCAACAGCTGTGCGCGATGCAGGATTGCCCACTCCATGATCTTCCGCATCTGGTCGGTGAAGCAAGGCCCTGGGGCGAACCTGCGCAGGTTGCCCAAATCCACCATTTTCACATGCAAGACGTGGAACTCTTTGCCCAACGGTTCTCGCAGCACCACCGCAGCCACAATGGCCACTGCCAGGCTGAGCAAACCACAGACTTTGAGGGCGAAAGCCCCGGAACCAGCTGGGCAAATGACAGATCTGCCGTGGATTTCCGGTTCATTGGCCGCCTTGTCGCGCAGCTCTTCTCTCACGGCCAGGAGGAGAGGCGTCTCCTCTTCCTCCCCGTCACTCGATTCGGGCAGCGGTCGGATGCTTTGAACCGACGCCTCCCGAGGCTGGCGCCTCCAAGGCCGCGACAAGCCGCAACCCATGGCTGACACCACAAGCGCTTCTACTACTCAAAAGCGAGTGCAAAAAGGCCCACGTTGTACCATGTGATCTCTTCTTGCGAAATGCTGTTTTCATAGTGTAAAGGTCCCACCTCCTTGGATCATGTCATCACATGTTACGACGCTGCTTCCTAGACATATTATAGCACTCTTCCTTTTGAGAAGGTTATGCGCTGAAATGATCTGAAATGTCGTTGAGATGAACTGGATGCATGGGATGAGTCACTTTCCGACTTAGCTGACTAGAAAAGGACGATTCATCACGTGATCTCACCTCAAGAACTGTTTCCTGGCATGTCACATGCCCCTTTCGTGAATCTTCCTGACATGTCGGAAGGTCTTGGAATGGAATGCCTCGTTGGCATCTACTGCGATGTGTTGGAATGTCATGCGGTGTATTGTGATGTAATGGAATGCGTGGGAAAGTGTTGGCACGTTGCCTTGAATCACACAAGCACCTCTGCAAGCCAAATTTTCGGCCGAACCACATTCGCCACATCGCCCAATGATTTGGACATCTGCATTCAGTGACTTCAAGGCTGCAACATGCGCGACACCTTCATCCTACTGAATTTGACACAAGCCAAAGAATGCTTCCGATCAGGACGCAACTGAGGGCCCCACTATGCAAAATGGTGCCGTGCCAAGACGCTTGTTGTCGTCCGCATGGTGGCAGCTGCTTCTGTTGGACCAGTTGAACATCCAGTTTTTCTGCTTCATGCATCTACTCCGGGGATTAAGAAGTTCGTCGAGACAACGACAAGTTATATAGTGATTTGTTGCATCACCTTTGCCTCATAACAGCCTTTGAACCGTGCGAAAAATGCAGGACGACATGGCTTGCAAAGATCAAAACATCTGGAGCTGCATGGAGCTGCATGGACCTGTTGTGTGGGAATGTACTCTGGGCAAAGCACTGCGCAATTCACCTTTCGTAAACATGGTCAAGGCCAGCTTCAAAACACTCAGCAAGGACTTTCCAGCATCGAACTTTGTTCTTGATGAAAGTCAAAACGAAAGAATCACAACCTCACTTGCCTGGTGTGAGACGGCTTTGCGAAATAAACTTAGGAAGACAAAGCACCCGACAAAGAATGGTAAGTGAGAATTCTTAAGGGTGGCATGAGGAGCAAATGTTTAGGATGAACAAAAACAAGTGCAAAAACCCAGTCCGCAACAAAACAGTGTCATAGCAAGCAACCGCTCCTTTGCTTGCGCTCTGCTGATTACAATCCATACGTTTGAAAGACGGGGCGAACAGGCCCGCAAGATGAGAAAGTAGCACAACCAGCGTGTCCTGCGAAGGCCAGCGAGATTATCCCCCAAATCTGCAGGTCCAAAGGCAGCTCAGCCTATTTTACTGTCGCACGCGCAGTCAGGTTCTGCAATTGGCAGCTGCTGAGGGAATCTTCGCCGGGCCACCTTGGCGCAAAATGAACAAATCATAGCTACAGCTGCGGTGGAAGGAAAACTCCGTTCCAGCACGAACCAACCGAACCCAACTGGGAGCCCTGCCCAACCGGCCAATCAAATTCTCCGATTTGGTTGCTGCAACAATCCCCGCATCAAATTCGACAGCCTCGTTTCCGTTGATAGCTCCAAAGATGGAACCGTCCAAATTTTTCCACCAGCTAAGCATATTTTGACACAGCTAGATGTAGCCACAGGTTCTGGATCTGGAAGACTTGCTGAATTCATTCATTGTTCACATCGCAGCATGCCAACATTTGGGTGAAATTGTTGACATCAAGGCTACTGAACTTTCACATCATGTATGAGAACGAAACACACGAGAGTGACGAAACATCGAAGCATCCTTGGGTTTGGTAGCAAAGGTTATTTAGGTTATTTGCATGTTCTCTGCACCAACCTTCTGGACTCACACATATGTTGTACACCCTGAAGTTATAGTTTTGTCGTTTGCTGCGAAGATGTTGACGAACTGTGCTTGGACACCACGCTTCCAATCCGTCGCTGTGCCTCCTGCACAGGGGCCGTTCTTCTCGCTACCATTGTTCCATTGTGATGAAACATGCTGAAGAATCTTTGAATCTTTATCAACATGTTCCAATTGTATCAAACAAGTGGGCAAGTCCCAGGGATATCCTGGTTGTGATTTGGGGCTGCGCGCCACCATTGAAACTCGTCAAAGTAGATCTTGGTATCTGCAAGGATCGACCCCTTGGCACCTGCCATTGGAGATGCGACGGATCGCCCTGGGCGGTCAAAACAGGCAGAAAAGGGCGAGTTGAACGGGCTGAACGGGTTGAA
>CAMXCT020001195.1:77500-140644 GCA_947184155.2 Cladocopium goreaui | reverse complement strand
TCTATCTGGCATTCTATCGGGCATATCTTCTGGCATATGTTCTGGCATATCTTCTGGCAAATCTTCTGGCATTCTATCTGGCATTCTATTTGGCATTCTATCTGGCATATCTTCTGGCATATCTTCTGACATTCTTTCTGACATTCTTTCTAACTTTCTTCTGCACATTCTTTGTCCCATATCTTCCTACATGAGGTCCGGCAGGGAACACTTGGCGTGGATACTCGCGGTTGAGGTCCGGCAGGGAACACTGGGCGTGGATGGTCGTGGTTGAGGTCCGGCAGGGAACACTGAGCGTGGATGGTCGTGGTTGGGGTCCGACAGGGAACACTGGGCGGAGATGGTCGTGGTTGAGGTCCGGCAGGGAACACTGGAATGGATGGTCGTGGTTGACGTCCGACAGAGAACACTGTGCGTCGAGGGTCGCGGTTGAGCAGGAGGAGGCGGAGAGGAGAGGAGACGAGGAGAGGAGAGGAGAGGAGGAGAGGAGGAGGAGGACGAGGCAGGAGGAGGCAACTGACATAAAATCTAACAACCCTCACCTGGCAGGTGGGGAACAAGCAAACGCTTGCAAAGTCATGTCCTGTCCATTGTCAACAAGATGCGCACCAACCCCGGCACCAACCTTTTTCAACTGGATTCGGTCCAATGTTGGCGATACGGCGATACGTTCTCCTTTGGACGGGCTCTCAGTCGCTCCATGTAAACACCCCGCAGCCCCACTCTTTGTACCCGCGAGGTGGCTGGAGCTTCCAAGTGTCTTTGGCCAGATGCATTCGAAACAAACCCCTGATACTTGCTGCAGGGTACCTTGTGGTTTCCGCCGGGCCAAAAAAATAAACCGATCTTAATCTTACCCAAAACAAAAGTTTCGAAGTGTTGCGATTGGATCTTGAAGGACGTCATCTACCAAATTGAACTGCAAACAAAACCAACACAAAATTCACAAGACCGGGTCCAAGCACACAGCTCCGTGGGCCTTGAACGGCATGGTCAGTTCTTGCTGCTCAGTGCGCAGCTGCATTTGCCCCTCGTCCAGGTCGATGGCAAAGCCGAGGACATCGTTGACTTTCCACGGTGCGATCTGCAGCGGTTCCCTTCTCCCACCGTGCCACCAGCAGCGCCCTGACCCATCAAACGCCCAGCCGTTGGCATCATCTCCGACGCCTTTATCATCGTCATCATCTCCACCGAAATCTGTACTGAGCCAACCCAGCTGAGGGCAGTCGAACTCGCTCAAGATCTGGATTTCATGATAAAACTTGCCTCGGCTCTGGGCCAAGTTTGGGGCACCGCAGGTGAACCAATCGTAGCCGTGCGGCGGTGTGTCAGATGGTTTCAAAGCAGTGAGCCCAACCAGGCGAGGCTCAGGGCCGGGACTGGCACCTGCACGAAGCAACGCTTCGGTCACGGGGCCATTGGGGCCCTTTGCCGTTGCAATGTCCAAAGCACGAACTTTGCCGATGCCAGCAGCGTTGACGTCCACAAAACCAAGCAGAAATTCCACCACCATCAAGTGATCGCCGTATGCGGCTGCATGCAAAGAGCGTACCCCGAGGTCACATCCGGCCGTGTGGAAAAATTTCACCACCTCCAAGTGGCCGTTCCAGGCCGCAAGACTTCCAGCAGTGTCACCAGCGTTGTTGGCTTTGTCCAAGTCACATCCGGCCCTGTGAAGAAATTGCACGACCTCCAAATGGCCGTTTTTGGCCACAAGAATTCCAGCAGTTGTTCCATGGTTGTTGGCTTTGTCCAGGTCACATCCGGCCCTGTGAAGAAATTTCACCACCTCCAAGTGGCAGTTTTGGGCCGCAAGAATTCCAGCAGTCCAACCATCGTTGTCGGCTTTGTCAAAGTCACATCCGGCCCTGTGAAGAAATTGCACCACCTCCACATGGCCGTTTTGGGCCGCAAGAATTCCAGCAGTTGTTCCATCGTTGTTGGCTTTGCCCAAGTCACATCCGGCCCTGTGAAGAAATTGCACGACCTCTAAATGGCCCCCCTGGGCCGCAGCAATTCCAGCAGTCCAACCATCGTTGTCTGCTTTGTCCAAGTCACATCCGACGGTGTGAAGAAATTGCACGACCTCCAAATGGCCGCTGAAGGCCGCGCAAATTCCAGCAGTCCAACCATCGTTGTTGGCTTTGTCAAAGTCACATCCGGCCCCGTGAAGAAATTGCACCACCTCCAAATGGCCGCTGAAGGCCGCAAGCATTCCAGCAGTGTAACCATAGTTGTCGGCTTTGTCCAAGTCACATCCGGCCCTGTGAAGAAATTGCACCACCTCCACATGGCCGTTGAGGGCCGCAAGCATAGCCGCAGTCCCTCCGTTGTCCGTCGCCCGTTCCAAATCGCTTTCGCCACACGATTGCAGTGCCTTGATGGTGCTGACGTGGCCCCCCTCAGCGGCCCAGTGCAGCGCAGATTTGCCTTGCCACTCCGCAGTAAGCGAAACCCCGGCACCGACCAACGCGTGGATCACCGAGCTCTGCCCAGCCCCAGCAGCCTGGCACAGCGCCGCCACGCCCTCGTTTTTTGTTGCTGATCGCAGCAGGCGTGGAATCTGCGACGCCACACCGAACCGCGCTGCCAGCTCCAAGCGCCCGCCTTTCCAGCCAGCGATGACAGGGAAGAAGGGCAAAGCAAACAACGACAAGGCGACGTCGTGCGCCAGTGCCGTGAGGAATGTCACAGCAAAGGTGAATAGAACCAACAAAGCGACGATCACCACCGCTGGCTGTTCAACCGCAAGGCAGTCACTTCCAACTGCAATGGAAAATGACCAAGCGCACAACCACAATGTGCCCAAGGTTTGTAAAAGACGGAGCGCAAGCAAAGATCTGGAAAGTCTATGTTGGGCTGCTAAATCTGCCGTATTGCAGCACCAGTAGGTGCCAAGGAAGCAGGCCATGACACTGACGAGATATTCTCTCTTGAAGAGCTCAGACCATGCCAGGTTCAACCCGAAACTTCGGGATTTGAAGACTGCTGTGATCAACAGCAGCTCCGCTGCCAGTATCAGAGGCAAATACGGCTGTTGCAACCCGTGAAGTTTGGCACCAATCGGCCGAAGACACATTCCCAGCAATGCCCAAGCAGCAATGCGCGAAAAACTGTCACAACATCTGAAGCCTAGCAAGGCACCGGGTGGCAACTTGGTTTTCTCCAGTTTGCGGCTTTCAGGAACACAGAGTTCATAGGCATTGTTGATTCCCACCTCAACGGTCAGGATGGACATAGCGATTGATCCGCACAAAATGAGCAGGTCGACCGAATTTTCTTGGGGCGGTTCCAACATCATGGCATATAGCTGCAACAAACTCGACGGCGCACCCTCAGCCAGCGCAGCCAACATCTTCTCCTCTCGCAGGTGTCGAGTCATGCCATGAAGCCAACCTTCCCAGGCCATGATCACAGGCTGGATCTGTGCAACGTACAGCGCGAAGCTCTTGAAACCAGGCTTTGGTTCACCATGCTCGTTCAAGCCTGAGGCCCAGTATTTAGCATTGGTTCCAGGTCTGCACCGTTCCCAGCTCACATATCTGTGGCCAAAAGCTACGCATCCGCTGCCAAGCCAAATCAAGATCATCAGAAGAGCAAAAACATACATCCTCTGCTTGCAGTACTTGTAGGTCACGTACACATCCGACAGCATGTCGGCCAGCCACAGCAAAACCATTTGAGCCACTTCAGCTTTTGCAAAAAATCTTTCGACGTGCTCCTGACCTGCAAATTTTCGGACAACAAACTCTGCAACACATCCGCTGCACTTTTTCAACAGAAACGGAGCCAACAGCAACATTCCACAGAGCAACAGCTGTGCGCGCTGCAGGATTGCCCACTCCATGATCTTCCGGATCTGGTCGGTGAAGCAAGGCCCTGGGGCGAACCTGCGCAGGTTGCCCAAATCCACCATTTTCGCATGCAAGACGTGGAACTCTTTGCCCAACGGTTCTCGGAACCGCAACACCACCGCGGCCACAATGGCCATCGCCAAGCCGAGCAAACAACAGACTTTGAGGGCGAAAGCCCTGGAACCAGCTGGGCAAATGGCAGATCCGCCGTGGATCTCCGGTTCATCGGCCGCCTTGTCGCACAGCTCTTCTCTCACGGCCAGGAGCAGCGGCGTCTCCTCTTCCTCCCCGTCACTCGATTCGGGCAGCGGTCGGATGCTTTGAACCGACGCCTCCCCAGGCCGGCGCCTCCAAGGCCGCGACAGGCCGCAACCCATGGCCGACACCACAATCGCTTCTCCTACTCAAAAGCGAGTGCAGAAAAGGCCCCCGTTGTACCATGTGATCTCATCTTACAAAGTGCTGTTTTCATAATGTAAAGGTCCCACCTCCTTGGATCACATCATCACATGTTACGATGCTGCTTCCTAGACATATTATTGAGAAGGTTATGCACCGAAATGATCTGAAATGTCCCTGAAGTGTTTTGAGTGCATGGGACGAGTCACTTTCCGACTTAGCTGACTAGAAAAGGACGTTTCATCACGTGATCTCACCTCAAGAACTGTTTCCTGGCGTGTCACATGCCCCTTTCGTCAATCTTCCTGACAGTCGGAAAGTCTTGGAATGGAATGCCTCGTTGGCATCTACTGCGATGTGTTGGAATGTCATGCGGTGTATTGGGATGTAGTGGAGTGTGTGGGAAAGTGTTGGCACGTTGCCTTGAATCGCACAAGCACCTCTGCAAGCCAAACTTTCGGCCAAACCAAATTCGCCACATCGCCCAATGATTTGGACATCTGCGTCCAGTGACTTCTCGGTTGCAACCTGCGTGGCATATGCAGCCTACTGAATTTGACACAAGCCAAAGAATGCTTCTGATCAGGACGCAACTGAGGGCCCCACTATGCGAAATGGTGCCGTGCCAAGACGTTTTTTTGTCGTTCACATGGTGGCAGCTGCTTCTGTTGGGCCAGTTGAACATCCTGTTTTTCTGCTTCATGCATCCATTCTGGGGATTAAGAAGTTCGTCGGGACAACCACAAGTTATATAGTGATTTGTTGCATCACCTTTGCCTCATAACAGCCTTTGAACCGTGCGAAAATGCAGGACGACATGGTTTGCAAAGATCAAAACATCTGGAACTGCATGGAGCTGCATAGACCTGTTGTGTGGGAATGTGGATGCGAACTCTGGGCAAAGCACTGCGCAATTCATCTTTCGTAAACATGGTCAAGGCCAGCCTCAAAATCAGCAAGGACTTTCCAGCATCGAACTTTGTTCTTGATGAAAGTCTAAACAAAAGAATCACAACCTCACTTGCCTGGTGGACGGCTTTGCGAAATAAACTTAGGAAGACAAAGCACCCGACAAAGAATGGTAAGTGAGAATTCTTAAGGGTGGCATGAGGAGCAAATGTTTAGGATGAAAAAACAACAAATCCAAAAACCCAGTCCGGAACAAAACAATGTCATGGCAAGCAACCACTCTTTTGCTTGCAATCTGCTGATTACAATCCATACGTTTGAAAGACGGGGCGAACAGGCCCGCAAGAATAGAAAGTAGCACAACCAGCGTGTCAAAGGCCACCGAGATTATCCCCCAAATCTGCAGGTCCAAAGGCAGCTCAGCCTATTTCTGTCGCGAAATCAGGTTCTGCAATTGGCAGCTGTGGAATCTTCGCCGGGGCACCTTGGCGCAAAATGAACAAATCACACCCCTACAGCTGCGGTGGAAGGAAAACTCCGCTCCAGCACGAACCGAACCCAACTGGGAGCCCTGCCCAACCGGCCAATCAGATTCTCCGATGTGGTTGCTGCAACAATCCCTGCATGAAATTCGAAAGCCTCGTTTCCGTTGATAGCTCCAAAGATGGGACCCTCCAAAATTGTCCACCAGCTAAGCATATTTTGACACCGCTAGATGTGGCCACAGGTTCTGGATCTGGAAGAATTGCTGACATCTTTCATTGTTCACATCGCAGCATTCCAACATTTGGGTTAATTTGTGGACACCAGACATGCAAGATTACTGAACTTTCACATCATGTATGAGAACGAAACACACGAGAGTGACGAAACATCGAAGCATCTTTGGGGTGGCAAAGGTTATTTGCATGTTCTCTGCACCAACCTTCTGGACATTTCTGGGCCCACACATATGTTGTACACCCTCCACCAGACTCCCATGAAGATGTTGACGAACCGTGCTTGGACTCCGCGCTTCCGTCGCTGCGCCTCCTGCACAGGCGCCGTTCTTCTCACCACCACCGTTCCACGTTGTGAAACATTGTGAAAAATGCTGCTTATCAAAACGGATATCCACTTTTTTACATGTTCCAAAATTTATCAAACAAGCAAGTCCCAAGGATATCGACGGGTTGTCATTCTGTGCGCCACCATTGAACCTGACGATGTAGATCTTGGTATCTGCGCGGATGGACCCCTTGGCACCTCTAGCGATTGGAGATGCAATGGATCTGCCCTGGGCGGCCAAAGCAGGTAAAAAAAAGACGGGTTGGTTGAACGGCTTGAACCAATGGGAACCTGTATAAAATCACGAAGAAACGGATATGATATGAACCAACCCAATGATATTGAAGGCCCAAAAAAGATTGGCACATGACCTAATGGAATTCAGCCAACAATGTGCAAACACTTATCAGGACAAAAAAACTGGGACAGCAAAATCGACAAATCAAACTTCCGCAGAATCACGGCAGAAGGTGAATTCTCATGCCTGGCTATAGCTTAATTCAAATGCCCTGAGATTGTCCGGGAATCAAGCTCGAAGCAGCAACGGACGAACCAAACAACTGGGAGTTTCTGATCTTTCAACGGCCCTGGCCCCGGAATTGGTTGCTCAATCGGCAAAATAAGAATCTTTGATTTGATTGCTGCATCGAGTCCATCAGCCAAGTATTTGTTGACAGAAATAGATTCCGGGTCACAAGTTCTGGGCCTGGAACAACTCATCAAACCTTTCATTTTTCAAATGGCAGCATGGAACATTGGAGCGAACTTGTTGATAACTTGTTGACATCGGATTCTGCAAAGCTATTGAACTCTAACATCATCCATGAGAATGAAGCAAAGGTCACGTCGCTGGATCCTATTGGTGCCGTGAAACTTCATGATGAACTGCACTTGGACCCCGCGCCTCCAATCCTTCGGCTCTTTTCAGCGCAATCCCAGCATCTCAGCAAAAGCCTTTTGGCCGAGACACGCAGCGAAGCTCCAACAGCATAAGCTTCGACCAAAGACAAGAAATGGACCTGGGAATTCTCCAATGGTTTCAAGGACCAATAACCGCAATAACCAAACATTGGCTCCTTAGGACTGCGTCACCGAAAGTTGTATCCCAAGTTGATGGCAACATGTCATGACATGGGAACTTGCCATGACAGCAACGTTGGCAGCGACCCACCTGAAGGAATTGGATCAGCACGATTTATCTCGCAAAACGAGATCTCCACACCCACGACCTGCGCCAGAAGGCCCATGACCACCCGGTGGATGTTGCAGCCCTAGACTTGCTTTAAGGGACACTTACCACAACCTGCAAAGTAGCTTAAATCAAACGCCTGAAATCAACTTCAACCGATCCAAATGTTCACGGTGAAGCGATCCCCTCTGGTTTCCCAAAAATGCCGAAGGATCCCATCTTAGCAAGACACCCCTCACCAGGCAAAGGTCCATGGAGGCTCCAAAAATGGGGCCGTGTGGCCATGGCAACATGATGTGGTAAACACTTGGCATATGGACCAAGAAAAAAATGAGTGTTTTGAACAAGTAATATACTGGCAAGCAAGACCAATGCAACCAGGTCAGCAAATTAGGATTGGGCAACCATCACGATTGCTAGCAGCAAAAACATGTTCGCTGCAACCTGGACGTTTGCCCGGCGTTGATGTCCCGCCTTCCTGATTTTGATCCCTCATGAAGATAAAGTTGATGTTATTAACCCATTCAACATATTGGTCAAAGGAGGTGGCAAATGTTGATCCCTCATGAAGATAAAGTTTACGTTGTTACCCCATTCAACATTGGTCATAAGGGGTGGCGAATTTGAATCCCTCATGAAGATAAAGTTGATGTTATTATCCCAATCCTCGTATTGTTCAGAGGGGGTGGCGAATTTTGATCCCTCATGAAGATAGAGTTGATGTTATTTCCCCAATCAACATATTGTTCTGTTATGTCACAATCATGAGTCTGGGCAAACGCTAAGGTTGCGGACAACATGTTAACCAAACATTGGATTAAAGAAAACATCAATCATGCGGATACACATGGCTTAACCTTGAAACGCGCAAAGACGGGAATATCAAGCAATCAGACGGGTACATCATTAAGTCATGAGGACATAAACAAGTAGAGGCAGATCAATCAAGAATATCAATGCGGTGGTCGAAATGGTTCAAGGAAGCAAAAACGGCTGATCACTCTTTCTCTTCGATTAGTTTCCAAAGACTGACAAAGATATTCCGGCACTTCAAGCTTCTAAGTGCACCTCATAGTGAATGCTCAGCAAGCATCGCAAGCAAACTTTGAAAACCACAAGAGCTGCCCATGCCCAGCCTGAAGCGCTGAATTAACTCCTCGTTCTCTGCCTGTCATGGACTGTCATGTCTGTTATCGCAAAAAAAAAATGACATTGTCTGTATGAACATGAGTCAACTATAATTTGGCATAATTTGGCCATCAAACAATGACGTTTTGACCCTCTAGAAATCTGTGGGGACCTCGTATCCGTATCCAAAGTTGACAGCGCAAGCTATGTTCATCTTCATGCAATGACGATCAAAACAGCTTGCTATCCAACATGCTGAGATAATGGTATAGGTAAATAACCAACCGTGTTGCCTGCTGCCAACAAATCAAAACCATTTCTACCTATGTTTTTCCATACCATATGCCATCAGTGCTATCCATTCTGGGCTTGCCAAACCCATTGTGAAGCGCGTCAGGAAGACCTCAAGTGCCAGCTTTGACGCGGCATCCTGCCGCAAACATTGGTGCAGCTGATCGATCTAGGCTGCCACTGTGTTCAACATCTCCAGGGATGGTCGCAGCTCAGTTTCTTTGGAAAAATACCGTTCTTTGATATAAGAACCGCTTCAACCACATGTCCAATAGATTCGTTTCAACAAATTTTGGTCCCAAATTTGTGGGTTATGCACTGCAGATGGTGTTCCAGTATTTTTAACAAGGGTGCACCAACACGAACTGCCAATTGACCAAACATCCACCCAAAAAACCGTTGCACGTCACTAGTTTTGCAGCTGGGTGGTACCCAAATGGCATGAGATCACCGCCTTCAGCCGACTTTCTCACATCCAGCTGCCACCTCCATCAACCATCACAACCGCATCCCATCATTCCACGTGAACAGGTTAAAAAAAAACAAGCAAACGCTTGCAAAGTCATGTCCTGTCCACTGTCAACAAGATGCGCACCAACCCCAGCACCAACCTTTTTGGATTCGGTCCAATGTTGGCGATACGTCTCCTTTGGACGGGCCCTCAGTCGCTCCAGGCAAACCCCCCGCGGCCCCACTCTTTGTACCTGCGAGGTGGCTGGAGCTTCCAACTGTCTTTGGCCAGATTCATCCGAAAGAAACCCCTGATGCTTGCTGCAGGGTGCCTTGTGGTTTCCGCCGGGCCAAACAAAATAAGCCGATCTTAATCTTACCCCAAAAGAGTTTCGAAGTGTCTTTTTTGATGTTGGATCCTGAAAGGCGTCCGTCTACCAAATTGATTTGCGAACAAAACCAACACAAAATTCACAAGACCGGGTCCAAGCACACAGCTCCGTGGGCCTTGAACGGCATGGTCAGTTCTTGCTGCTCAGTGCGCAGCTGCATCTGCCCCTCGTCCATGTCGATGGCGAAGCCGAGGACATCGTTGACTTTCCACGGTGCGATCTGCAGCGGTTCCCTTCTCCCACCGTGCCACCAGCCACACCGTTGCCCAGCAAACGCCCAGCCATTGGAATCATCTCCGACGCCTACATAATCGACTTCGCCACCATCCAAATCTGTACTGAGCCAACCCAGCTGGGGGCAGTCGAACTCGCTCAAGATCTGGATTTCATGATAAAACTTGCCTCGGTTCTGGGCCAAGTTTGGGGCACCGCAGGTGAACCAAATGTAGCCGTGCGGCGGTGTGTCAGGTGGTTTCAAAGCAGTGAGCCCAACCAGCTGGGGCTCAGGGCCGGGGCGGGCACCTGCCAGCAGCAACGCTTCGGTCACGGGGCCGTTGGGATCCTTTGCCCTTGCAATGTCCAAAGCACGAACTTTGCCGATGCCAGCAGCGTTGATGTCTACAAAACCAAGCAGAAATTCCACGACCATCAAGTGATCGCCGTTGGTTGCTGCATGCAAAGAGCGTACCCCGAAGTAGCAACCCGAACTGTGAAGAAATTGCACCACCTCCACATGGCCGTTGAGGGCCGCAAGAATTCCAGCAGTGTCTCCATGTTTGTTGGCTTTGTCAAAGTCACACCCAGCCCTGTGAAGAAATTTCACCACCTCCAAGTGGCCGCTTTCCGCCGCAAGAATTCCAGCAGTCCAACCATCGTTGTCGGCTTTGTCAAAGTCACATCCGGCCCTGTGAAGAAATTTCACCACCTCCAAGTGGCCGCTTTCGGCCGCACGAATTCCTGCAGTGTCACCATTGTTGTCGGCTTTGCCAAAGTCACATCCGGCCCTGTGAAGAAATCGCACGGCCTCCAAATGGCCGTTAGCGGCCGCACAAATTCCTGCAGTTGTTCCATTGTTGTTAGCTCTGCCAAAGTCACATCCGGCCCTGTGAAGAAATTTCACCACCTCCAAGTGGCCGCTTTCGGCCGCACGAATTCCTGCAGTGTCACCATTGTTGTCGGCTTTGCCAAAGTCACATCCGGCAGTGTGAAGAAATTGCACGACCTCTAAATGGCCGTTTTGGGCCGCAAGAATTCCAGCAGTCCAACCATCGTTGTCGGCTTTGCCAAAGTCACATCCGGCCCTGTGAAGAAATTGCACCACCTCCACATGGCTGTTTTCGGCCGCAACAATTCCAGCAGTGTCACCATTGTTGTTGGCTTTCTCCAAGTCACATCCGGCCCTGTGAAGAAATTGCACGACCTCCAGATGGCCGTTGCAAGCCGCAAACATAGCCGCAATGTTACCATTGTTGTTGGCTTTCTCCAAGTCACATGCGGCCCTGTGAAGAAATTGCACGACCTCCAAGTGGCCGCTTTCGGCCGCAAGAATTCCTGCAGTGTTACCATTGTTGTTGGCTTTGTCCAAGTCACATCCGGCAGTGTGAAGAAATTGCACGACCTCCAGATGGCCGTTGAAAGCCGCAAACATAGCCGCAGTCTCTCCGTGGTCCGTCGCCCGTTCCAAATCGGTTTCGCCACACAATTGCAGTGCCCGGATGGTGCTGACGTGGCCCCCCTCAGCGGCCCAGTGCAGCGCAGATTGGCCTCGCCACTTCGCAGTAAGCGAAACCCCGGCGTCGACCAACGCGTGGATCACCGCGACATGCCCAGCCTCAGCAGCTTGGCACAGCGCCGCCGCGCCATCGTCGTCTCCTCCCGCTGATCGCAGCAGGCGTGGAATCTGCGATGTCACACCGAACCGCGCTGCCAGCTCCAAGCGTCCACCCTCGTCGCCTGCTATGACGGGGAAGAAGGGCAAAGCAAACAACGACATGGCGACATCGTGCGCCAGTGCCGTGAGGAATGTCACAGCAAAGGCGAAAAGAACCAGCAAAGCGACGATCACAACCGCTGGCTCTTCAACCGCAAGGCAGTCACTTCCAACTGCAATGGAAAAAGACCAAGCGCACAACCACAATGTGCCCAAGGTTTGTAAAAGACGGAGCGCAAGCAAAGATCTGGAAAGTCTATGTTGGGCTGCTAAATCCGCCGTATTGCAGCACCAGTAGGTGCCAAGGAAGCAGGCCATGACACTGACAAGATATTCTTTCTTGAAGAGCTGAGACCATGCCAGGTTCAACCCGAAACTTCGGGATTTGAAGACTGCTGTGATCAACAGCAGTTCCGCCGCCAGTATCAGAGGCAAATACGGCTGTTGAACCCCATGAAGTTTGGCACCAATCGGCCGAAGACATATTCCCAGCAATGCCCAAGCACCAATGCGCGAAAAACTGTCGCACCATCTGAAGCATAGCAAGGCACCGGGTGGCAACTTGGTTTTCTCCAGTTTGCGGCTTTCAGGAACACAGAGTTCATAGGCATTGTTGATTCCCACCGCAACGGTCAGGATGGACATAGCGATTGATCCGCACAAAATGAGCAGATCGAGTGAATTTTCATTCGGCGGTTCCAACATCATAGCATAAACCTGCAACAAACTCGACGGCGCACCCTCAGCCAGCGCAGCCAACATCTTTTCCTCACGCAGGTGTTGAGTCATGCCATGAAGCCAACCGTCCCAGGCCATGACAACAGGCTGGATCTGTGCAACGTACAGCACGAAGCTCTTGAAACCAGGCTTTGGTTCACCATGCTCGCTCAAGCCTGAGGCCCAATAATAGTCAGTGTTGGCGTCAGGCCTGCACCGTTGCCAGCTCACATATCTGTGGCCAAAAGCTACGCATCCGCTGCCAAGCCAAATCAAGATCATCAGAAGAGCAAAAACATACATCCTCTGCTTGCAGTACTTGTAGGTCACGTACACATCCGACAGCATGTCGGCCAGCCACAGCAAAACCATTTGAGCGACTTCAGCTTTTGCAAAAAATCTTTCGACGTGCTCCTCACCTGCAATTTTTCGGACAACAAACTCTGCAACACTTTCACTGCACTTTTTCAACAGAAACAGAGCCAACAGCAGCATTCCACAGAGCAATAGCTGTGTGCGATGCTCACCGCACGTCAGGATTGCCCACTCCATGATCTTCCGCATCTGGTCGGTGAAGCAAGGCCCTCGGGCGAACCTGCGCAGGTTGCCCAAATCCACCATTTTCGCATGCAAGACGTGGAACTCTTTGCCCAACGGTTCTCGCAACACCACCGCGGCCGCAATGGCCAGTGCCAGGCCGAGCAAGCCACAGACTTTGAGGGCGAAAGCCCCGGAACCAGCTGGGCAAATGGCAGATCTGCCGTGGATTTCCGGTCCATCGGCGGCCTTGTCGCACAGCTCTTCTCTCACGGCCAGGAGCAGCGGCGTCTCCTCTTCCTCCCCGTCACTCGGACTCGATTCGGGCAGCGGTCGGATGCTTTGAACCGACGCCTCCCGAGGCTGGCGCCTCCAAGGCCGCGACAAACCGCAACCCATGGCCGACACCACAATCGCTTCTACTACTCAAATGGGAATGCAGAAAAAGGCCCATGTTGTACCATGTGATCTCATCTTACAAAGTGCTGTTTCCGTAGCTGTGTAAAAGTCCCACCTCCTTGGATCACATCATCACATGTTACGTGCTGCTTCCTAGACATATTATTGAGAAGGTTATGCACCGAAATGATCTGAAATGTAGTTGAGCTTAATTGAGTGCATGGGACAAGCCACTTTCCGACTTAGCCGAGTGGGAAAAAACGTTTCATCACGTGATCTCACCTCAAGAAGAACTGTTTCCTGGCATGTCACATGCCCCTTTCGTGAATCTTCCTGACATGTCGGAAGGTCTTGGAATGGAATGCCTCGTTGGAATCTACTGCGATGTGTTGGAATGTCATGCGGTGTATTGGGATGTAGTGGAGTGTGCGGGAAGTGTTGGCAGGTTGCCTTGAATCAAAGCCAAAGACCTCTGCAGGCTGCTCGCACAAGAACCTCTGCAAGCCAAACTTTCAGCTAAACCAAATTCGCCACACAGCCCTCAATGATTTGGACATCTGCATTCAGTGACTTCTCGGCTGCAACGTGCGTGACAGTGCGTGACATATGCAACCTGCTGAATTTGACACCAGCCAAAGAATGCTTCAGGTCAGGACGCAACTGAGGGCCCCACTATGCGAAATGGTGCCATGCCAAAACGCTTTTTGTCGTCCACATGGTGGCAGTTGCTTCTGTTGGGCCAGTTGAACATCGAGTTTTCTGCTTCATGCATCTATTCTTGGAATTAAAAGTTCGTCGAGACAACGACAAGTTAGTGGTTTGTTGCATCACCTTTGCCTCATAACAGCTGAGAACCGTGCGAAAATGCAGGACGACATGGTTTGCAAAGATCAAAACCTCTGGAACTGCATGGAGCTGCATAGACCTGTTGTGTGGGAATGTGGATGCGAACTCTGGGCAAGCACTGTGCAAGTCACCTTTCGTAAACATGGTCAAGGCCACCTTCAAAACACTAAGCAAAGACTTTCCAGCATCGAACTTTGTTCTTGATGAAAGTCAAAACAAAAGAATCACAACCTGACTTGCCTGGTGTGAGACGGCTTTGCGGCTTTGCGAAACAAACTTATGAAGACAAAGCACCCGAAAAAGAATGGTAACTGAGAATTCTCAAGGGTGGGACGAGGAGCAAATGTTTAGGATGAACAAAACAACAAATCCAAAAACCCAGTCCGGAACAAAACAGTGTCATGGCAAGCAACCACTCTTTTGCTTGCAATCTTCTGATTACAATCCATACGTTTGAAAGACGGGGCGAACAGGCTTGCAAGAATAGAAAGTAGCAAAACCAGCGTGTCCTGCGAAGGCCAGCGAGATTATTCCCCAGGTTCAAAGGCAGCTGAGCCTATTTCTTTCGCACGCGCAGTCAGGTTCTGCAATTGGCAGCTGCTGAGGGAACCTTCGCCGGGGCACCTTGGCGCAAAATCAACGAATCAAACTCCTACAGCTGCGGTGGAAGGAAACCTCCGTTCCAGCACGAACCAACCGAACCCAACTGGGAGCTTTGATCTCGAAATGGCCCTGCCCAACCGGCCAATCAGATTCTCCGATGTGGTTGCTGCAACAATCCCCGCATGAAATTCGAAAGCCTCGTTTCCGTTGATAGCTCCAAACATGGGACCCTCCAAAACATTCCACCAGCTAAGCATATTTTGACACAGCTAGATGTGGCCGCAGGTTCTGGATCTGGAAGAATTGCTGGCATCTTTCATTGTTCACATCGCAGCATGCCAACGTTTGGGTTAATTTGTGGACACCTGAACTTTCACACCATGTAGGAGAACGAAACGCACGAGTGACGAAAAATCGATGCATCTTTGGGGTGGCAAAGGTTATTTGCATCTCTGCACCAACCTTCTGGACATTTCTGGGCCCACACATATGTTGTACACCCTCCTCCAGACTCCCATGAAGATGTTGACGAACCGTGCTTGGACTCCGCGCTTCCGTCGCTGCGCCTCCTGCACAGGCGCCGTTCTTCTCACCACCACCGTTCCACGTTGTGAAACATGGTGAAAAAATATGAAAAATGTTTCTCAACACAGATATCCACTTTTTTACATGTTCCAAATTATATCAGACTTGTTGGGCAAGTCCCAGGAATATCCTGGTTGTTATTTGGGGCTGCGCGCACATACTTTTCACCCATGTACTTTGAACCCAGAGACTCTTCACCCAAAAACTCTTCTTGTACATATTTGTCACCCATATACTTTTAAACCAGAGACTCTTCACCCAGAAACTCTTCTTGCACATACTTTTCACCAATATACTTTTCACCCATAGACTCTTCACCCGGAAACTCTTCTTGCACATACTTTTCACCCATATACTTTTCACCCAGAGACTCTTCACCCAGAAACTCTTCTTGCACATACTTTTCACCTATATACTCTTCACCCAGAGACTCTTCACCCAGAAACTCTTTTTGCACATACTTTTCACCCATATACTTTTCACCCAGAGACTCTTCACCCAGAAACCCTTCTTGCAAATACTTTTCACCCATATACTTTTCACCCAGAGCACATGCTTTTCACCCATATACTTTTTACCCAGGGACTCTTCACCCAGATTTACTTTTCACCCAGAGACTCTTCACCCAGAAACTCTTCTTGCACATACTTATCACCCATATACTTTTCACCCAGAGCACATACTTTTCACCCATATACTTTTTACTCGGAGACTCTTCACCCAGAAACTCTTCTTGCACATACTTTTCACCAATGTACTCTTCACCCAGAGACTCTTCACCCAGAAACTCTTCGTGCACATACTTTTCACACATATCATATACTTTCCACCCAGAGACTCTTCACCCAGAAACTCTTCTTGCACATACTTTTCACCCATGTAATTTGAACCCAGAGACTCTTCACCCAGAAACTCTTATTGCACATACTTTTCACCCATTTACTTTTCACCCAGAGACTCTTCACCCAGAGACTCTTCACCCAGAAACTCTTCTTGCATAGATTTTTCACCCAGAGACTCTTTACCCAGAAACTCTTCTTGCACATACTTTTCACCCATATACTTTTCACCCAGAGATTCTTCACCCAGAAACTCTTCTTGCACAGACTCTTCACCCAGAGACTCTTCACCCAGAAACCCTTCTTGCACATATACTTTTTACCCAGAGACGCTTCACCCAGAAACTCTTCTTGCACAGACTTTTCACCCAGAAACTCTTCTTGCACATACTTTTCACCCAGAGACTCTTCACCCAGAAACTCTTCTTGCACATACTTTTCACCCATATACTTTTGACCCAGAGACTGTTCACCCAGAAACTCTTATTGCACAGACATTTCACCCATATACGTTTCACCCAGAAACTCTTCTTGCACATACTTTTCACCTATATACTTTTCACCCAGAGACCACATATACTTTTCACCCAGAGACACTTCACCCAGAAACTCTTCTTGTACATATTTGTCACCCATATACTTTTAAACCAGAGACTCTTCACCCAGAAACTCTTCTTGCACATACTTTTCACCAATATACTTTTCACCCATAGACTCTTGAGCCGGAAACTCTTCTTGAAATACTTTTCACACATAAACTTTTCACCCAGAGACTCTTCACCCAGAAACTCTTCTTGCACAGACTTTTCACCCAGAAACTCTTCTTGCACATACTTTTCACCCAGAGACTCTTCACCCAGAAACTCTTCTTGCACATACTTTTCACCCATATACTTTTAACCCAGAGACTCTTCACCCAGAAGCTCTTATTGCACAGACTTTTCACCCAGCAACTCTTCTCGCACATGCTTTTCACCCATATACTTTTCACCCATAGACTCTTCACCCAGAAACTCTTCGTGCACATACTTTTCACCCATATTCTTTTCACCCAGAGACTCTTCACCCAGAAACTCTTATTGCACAGACATTTCACCCATATTCTTTTCACCCAGAGACTCTTCACCCAGAAACTCTTATTGCACAGGCTTTTCACCCAGAAACTCTTCTTACCCAGAGACTCTTCACCCAGAAACTCTTATTACACATACTTTTCACCCACATATTTTCACCCATAGACTCTTCACACGGAAACTCTTCTTGAACATACTTTTCCCTCATAAACTTTTCACCCAGAGACTGTTCACCCAGAAACTCTTCTTGCACATACTTTTCAACCATAAACTTTTCACCCAGAGACTCTTCACCCAGAAACTCTTCTTGCACAGACATTTCACCCATATACTCTTCACCCAGAGACTCTTCACCCAGAAACTCTTCTTGCTTAGACATTTCACCCATTTACTTTTCACCCAGAGACTCTTCTTGCACATACTTCTCAACCATATACTTTTCGCCCAGAGACTCTTCACCCAGAAAATTTTCTCGCACATACTTTTCACCCATAAACTTTTCACCCACAGACTCTTCACCCAGAAACTCTTCTTGCACATACTTTTCACCCATTTACTTTTCACCCAGAGACTCTTCACCCAGAAACTCTTCTTGCACATACTTTTCACCCTTTTCATCCAGAGACTCTTCACCCAGAAGCTCTTCTTGCACATACTTTTCACCAATACACTTTTCACCCAGAGACTCTTCACCCAGAAACCCTTCTTGCACATACTTTTCACCCAAATACTTTTCACCCAGAGACTCTTCACCCAGAAACTCTTCTTGCACATACTTTTCACCCATAAACTTTTCACCCACAGACTCTTCACCCAGAAACTCTTCTTGCACATACTTTTCACCCAGAAACTCTTCTTTCACATACTTTTCACCCATATACTTTTCACCCAGGGACTCTTCACCCAGAAACTCTTCTTGCACATACTTTTCACCCACAAACTTTTCACCCACAGACTCTTCACCCAGAAACTCTTCTTGCACATACTTTTCACCCACAAACTTTTCACCCACAGACTCTTCACCCAGAAACTCTTCTTGCACATACTTTTTAGCCAGAAACTCTTCTTTCACATACTTTTCACCCATATACTTTTCACCCAGGGACTCTTCACCCAGAAACTCTTCTTGCACATACTTTTCACCCATATACTTTTCACCCAGAGGCTCTTCACCCAGAAACTCTTTTTGCACCTACTTTTCACCCATAGACTCTTCACCCAGAAACTCATCTTGCACATACTTTTCACCCATATGCTTTGTACTCAGAGACTCTTCACCCAGAAACTCTTCTTGCACATACTTTTCACCCACAAACTTTTCACCCAGAGACTCTTCGCCCAGAAACCCTTCTTGCACATACTTTTCACCCATATACTTTTCACCATTTTCACCCAGAGACTCTTCACCCAGAAACTCTTCTTGCACATACTTTTCACCCATGTACTTTTAACCCAGAGACTCTTCACCCAGAAACTCTTATTGCACAGACTTTTCACCCAGAAACTCTTCTTGCACATACTTTTCACCCATATACTTTTCACCCAGGGACTCTTGACCCAGAAACTCTTCTTGCACAGACTTTTCACCCAGAGACTCTTCACCCAGGAGCTCTTCTTGCACAGACTTTTCACCCAGAAACTCTTCACCCAGAAACCCTTCTTGCACATACTTTTCACCCAATGTCCTTCTCTCTCCAATCTCCCCTAACTGGCTGGCCCATCTATCTGTCCATTGACTGAGCCCAGAAAACCCCAGAAAAGGGGACCTAGGGGGAATCGATACCCACCGTCACTGTTTTGCCGCCTGGTACATTACCCTGCAAAGCCATACTTTGCCCGGAACTAAAACACCACCTATTTCCGCCGTTTTTGACCCGTTTGGCAACTACCCCCCCCCAGACCCCCTATTCTCACTTTGTTCGCAAATAACAACTAGCCAGCTTCCCGGCTGGCTTTCGTAATTTAGGTTATTTGTATGTTCCCTGCACCAACCTTCTGGACTCACACATATGTTGTACACCCTGAAGTTATAGTTTTGTCGTTTGCTGCGAAGATGTTGACGAACTGTGCTTGGACACCACGCTTCCAATCCGTCGCTGTGCATCCTGCACAGGGGCCGTTCTTCTCATTACCATTGTTCCATTGTGATGTCATCGCCAAACTGAGTAGCACCTGGACACAAATGGCTGGACTGCTAGATATTCCACACCGAAAACATGGTGAAAATACACATGGAGGAATATTCTCGTTCAATCCCAAGCCTCAAATCAAACAGCTTTTTTGGGGGATACATTGGATACATCGGTTTCAGGAATTTCTGCCTCGTCTCTCAAGTGAATCATAGTGAGACGGCTTTGCGAAATAAACTTAGGAAGACAAACCCGACAAAGAATGGTAAGTGAGAATTCTTAAGGGCGGGATGAGGAGCAAATGTTTAGGATGAACAAAAACAAATCCAAAAACCCAGTCCGGAACAAAACAGTGTCATGGCAAGCAACCACTCCTTTGCTTGCAATCTGTTGATTACAATCCATACGTTTGAAAGACGGGGCGAACAGGCCCGCAAGAATAGAAAGTAGCACAACCAGCGTGTCCTGCGAAGGCCACCGAGATTATCCCCCAGGATCAAAGGCAGCTCAGCCTATTTCTGTCGCGAAGTCAGGTTCTGCAATTAGCAGCTGTGGAATCTTCGCCGGGGCACCTTGGCGCAAAATCAACGAATCAAACTCCTACAGCTGCGGTGGAAGGGAAACTCCGTTCCAGCACGAACCAACCGAACCCAACTGGGAGCTTTGATCTTTAAATGGCCCTGCCCAACCGGCCAATCAGATTCTCCGATGTGGTTGCTGCAACAATCCCCGCATGAAATTCGAAAGCATCGTTTCCGTTGATAGCTCCAAAGATGGGACCCGCCAAAATTTTCCACCAGCTAAGCATATTTTGACACAGCTAGATGTGGCCACAGGTTCTGGATCTGGAAGAATTGCTGACATCTTTCATTGTTCACGTCGCAGCATTCCAACGGTTGAGTTAATTTGTGGACACCAGAAATGCAAGATTACTGAACTTTCACACCATGTATGAGAACGAAACGCACAAGAGTGACGAAACATCAGGTTTGCCTGCAACCATTAGTTGCATGTTCTCTGCACCAACCTTCTGGACATTTCTGGACCCACACATGTGTTGTACACCCTCCACCAGACTCCCATGAAGATCTTGACGAACCGTGCTTGGACTCCGCGCTTCCGTCGCTGCGCCTCCTGCACAGGCGCCGTTCTTCTCACCACCATCGTTCCACGCTATGAAACATCATGAAAAAATACGAAAAATGTTTCTCAACACGGATATCCACTTTTTTACATATTCCAAATTGTATCAGACTTGTTGGGCAAGTCCCAGGAATATCCTGGTTGTTATTTGGGGCTGCGTGCCATTGAAACTAGATCTTGGTATCTGCAAGGATGGACCCCTTGGCACCTGCCATTGGAGATTGCTGAAAAACTGGTTGAACTGGTCGAACCAACAGGAACCGACTGGTAGAAATTCACCAAGAAAGGCATGTGAACCAACTCAATATGAGGATATTTAAGACCCAAAAAAAGATTGGGACATGAACTAATGGAATTCACTCAACAAGTGTGGAAACATACCAGGCCAAAAAAACTGGGACAGCACTGAAAAGTTGGATTGAAAACATGTGAAAACCATGTGGCGAAAGGCAGATTCTGTGGAGCAAATGCTCTCCATCTGCCTGGCTGGCCTGCCTATGGCTTCAAGTTTAACCATGTTCAGGGGTTCAAGCTCGAAGCAACAGACGAACCCAACAACTGGGAGCTTTTGATCTTTCAACGGCCCTGGCCCCGGAATTGGGTTGCGCAATCGGCAAAATAAAGATCTTCGATTTGATTCCTGCAGCAATTCCCACATGAAATGCCGAAACCTGCATCTGTTGCATCTGTTTATGGCGCCAGGTGAGATCCCCAAATCCCTCCACCAGCCAAGTGTATGTTGACAGAAATTGATTCGGGGTCACAAGTTCTGGGTCTGCAAAAACTCAAACCTTTCATTGTTCACATGGCATGGAACATTGGAGCGAACTTGTTGATAACTTGTTGACATCGGATTCTGCAAAGCTATTGAACTCTCACATCATCCATTTGAGACCGAAGCTAAGGCCACGCAACGTTGCATCGTTGAGTTCTGATGGTTAAGATCCCATGGTGTTGTCGGATCCTATTGGTTCCTTGAAACTTGCCGATGAACTTGGACTCCACGCTTCCAATCCTTCTTCCAGTTCTTTTCAGCGCTATCTCAGCAAAAGCCTTTTGGCTGAGCTACGCAGTGAAGCTCAGCATGAGCTTCTTGAAGGGGAAAAAAACACCAAACACCAGAAATGAATTCCGGGAATGCATCAGTGATGTCTGGGAATCACCAATTTTTTATGATTCAGGATGTGTCATTGAAAGTCCCCAAGTTGGGAGCATGTCCTGACATGGCAACTTGCCATGGCAACAACGACTTGCCACGACCCACCTGTACGCAACATCCGCGCCCATATCCAGAAGTCCCATGACCTGCGCAGCAAGGAGCAAGATCTTTTAAAGAATGTCCTTGCTGAACTTGTTGGGAAATAGGAACCAACTTGGAAAAATACAGGATGTGGTGACTTATAGTGATCAAGAACAAGGCCAATACTAAATATGTATCAACAAACAATGGGCAACAAACAATGGGCGGTTGTTGCAGCTGTCCTAGGCTTGTTTTAAGAGACATTTACCGCAACCTTCTGCAAAGTGTACCTTGAATCAACTTAAACCAACCCATATGTTCATATGTCCCACCTTCTTTTAGTTGATTAGACATGTTCGCTGCAAACCCCGCATTTGCCCGCATCGGATCCCACATATCCTTTGACATGCTCAAATCCCTGCGTAGGGCTAGCATTTTTTACTTTCCAAAACCTAAAGCCCTAAAACCCTAAAAGCCTAAAAACCTAAACCCTAGATTAAAACCCCAAATCCTAAAAACCTACAGTCAAAATCGCTGCGTATAGCCAGTGTTTTCATTCATCATTCATCCTCTGGTGACAAGTATATGATATTGTTTGGGTGTGTTACTTGGGGGGCGAACGTGGGGGCGCCAACATGGAGCCAACAATCCCATCTGATTCTCCCAAAATCATCTCCTGAAGGATCCCTGTGATCATGGCATCATGGTGCGGTAAACACTTGGCATATCGAGCAAGAAAAAAAGTGGAGAGATCAATGCCCTAAGCAAATACTGGCAAGCAACATCAATGCAACCAGGTCAGCAAATTAGGATTGAGCAACCATCACGATTGCCAGCAGCGTAAACATGTGAACAAAATCATGAGATTAAAGGATTAATTAAGAAAAACATCAATCATGGGGATACACATGGCGTAACCTTGAAATGCGCAAAGACGGGAATATGAAGCAATCAGACGGGTACATCATGAAGTCATGAGGACATAAACAAGTAGATGCAGATCAATCATGATCGATCAAGAATATCAGTGTGGTGGTCGAAATGGTTCATCAAGGAAGCAAGACCGGCTGATCATTTCTTCTCTTCGATTGGTTTCCAAAGACTGACAAAGATAGCACGGCACTTCAAGCTTCGCAAGCAAACTTTGAAAACCACAGCAGCTGCTCATGGCCAGCCTGAAGCCCTGAATTAACTCCTCGTTCTCTGCCTGTCATAGCATAAAATCCTGACATTCCCTGCGTGAACATGAGTCAACTATAATTTGGCCATCAAAAAATGACGTTTTAACCTTCTAGAAATCTGTGGGGGCCTCGTATCCAAAGTTGACAGCACAAGCTATGTTCATCTTCATGCAATGACAATCAAAACAGTTTGCTATCCAACATGCTGCAACCATGTGAGATAATGGTATTAGGCAAATAACCAACCGTGTTGCCTGCTGCCAACAAATCGAAACCATTTCTACCTATATTTTCCATACCATACGCCATCAGTGCTATCCAATCCGGGCTTGCCAAGGCTGCCAAACCCACTGTGAAGCGCGTCAGGAAGACACCAAGCGCCAGCTCTGGCACGGTATCCTGCCCGCAATCATTGGTGCAGCTGATCGATCTAGGCTGCCACTGTGTTCAACATCTCCCGGGATGGTCGCAGCTCAGTTTTTTGTCACATACCACATTTCTAACAGATTCGTTTCAACAAATTTGGTCCCCAATTTGTGGGTCATGCACTGCAGAGGTTTGTCCCAAATAGGCTTGTCATGTCCTCGGTTCAACCTGATGTTCTGCTCGGGAGTTGGCCTGTCACGTGAAGTGTGTTGGGAGCTGTTCGTAGGACCAACGGTTGTTGTGGTTGGTGGCAACCGTTGATGGTTAGTCATGGTTGCTGGTTTTTGACAGTTGTTCCTGGCTATCATCAAAGTTAGCTTCATGGTGTTCCATCCTCATTTTTCACAGTTGTTTCGCATAATTTCCCTCATTCCACTGATGAAGCGACATGAAGTGGACTAAGACGTAAGTCCTATGGTCCTATGCGCTGCTGCAGCGTAGCTTGACAATGCTCATGACTGCAGTCGTATTGCTGCAATATTTGAAGCAAGGGTGCACCAACACGAACCGCCAATTGACCAAACATGCACCCAAAAAACCGTTGCACGTCACTAGTCTTGCAGAGGGTCGTACCCAAATGGCACGAGATCACCGCCTTCAGCCGACTTTCTCACATCCAGCTGCCACCTCCATCAACCATCACAACCGCATCCCATCATTCCACGTGAACAGGTTTAAAAAAAACAAGCAAACGCTTGCAAAGTCATGTCCTGTCCACTGTCAACAAGATGCGCACCAACCCCGGCACCAAGCTTTTTCCAACTGGATTCGGTCCAATGTTGGCGATACGTCTCCTTTGGACGGGCCCTCAGTCGCTCCAGGCAAACTCCCCGCGGCCCCACTCTTTGTGCCCCCGAGGTGGCTGGAACTTCCAAGTGTCTTTGGCCAGATGCATCCGAAAGAAACCTCTAAGGCTTGCTGCAGGGTACCTTGTTGGTTTCAGCCGGGCCAAAAAAATAAGCCGATCTTAATCTTACCCCAAAAAAGTTTCGAAGTGTTGTCTTTTTCGATGTTGGATCCTGAAAGGTGCCTGTCTACCAAATTGATTTGCAAACAAAACAAACACAAAATTCACAAGGCCGGGTCCAAGCACACAGCTCCGTGGGCCTTGAACGGCATGGTCAGTTCTTGCTGCTCAGTGCGCAGCTGCATCCTCCCCTCGTCCAGGTCGATGGCAAAGCCGAGGACATCGTTGACTTTCCACGGTGCGATCTGCAGCGGTTCCCTTCTCCCACCGTGCCAGCAGCAGCGCCCTGACCCATCAAACGCCCAGCCGTTGGCATCATCTCCGACGCCTTTATCATCGACTTCGCCACCCTCGAAATTTGTACTGAGCCAACCCAGCTGAGGGCAGTCGAACTCGCTCAAGATCTGGATTTCGTGATAATACCTGCCTCGGCTCTGGGCCAAGTTTGGGGCACCGCAGGTGAACCAATCGTAGCCGTGCGGCGGTGTGTCAGATGGTTTCAAAGCAGTGAGCCCAACCAGCTGGGGCTCAGGGCCGGGACTGGCACCTGCCAGCAGCAACGCTTCGGTCACGGGGCCATTGGGGCCCTTTGCCCGTGCAATGTCCAAGGCACGAACTTTGCCGATGCCAGCAGCGTTGACATCCACAAAACCAAGCAGAAATTCCACCACCATCAAGTGATCGCCGTATGCGGCTGCATGCAAAGAGCGTACCCCGAGGTCACATCCGGCCGTGTGAAGAAATTTCACCACCTCCAAGTGGCCGTTCCAGGCCGCAAGACTTCCAGCAGTGTCACCAGCGTTGTTGGCTTTGTCCAAGTCACACCCGGCCCTGTGAAGAAATTGCACGACCTCCAAATGGCCGTTTTTGGCCACAAGAATTCCAGCAGTTGTTCCATCGTTGTTGGCTTTGTCCAAGTCACATCCGGCCCTGTGAAGAAATTTCACCACCTCCAAGTGGCAGTTTTGGGCCGCAAGAATTCCAGCAGTCCAACCATCGTTGTCTGCTTTGTCCAAGTCACATCCGACGGTGTGAAGAAATTGCACCACCTCCACATGGCCGTTGAGGGCCGCAAGCATAGCCGCAGTCCCTCCGTTGTCCGTCGCCCGTTCCAAATCGCTTTCGCCACACGATTGCAGTGCCTTGATGGTGCTGACGTGGCCCCCCTCAGCGGCCCAGTGCAGCGCAGATTTGCCTTGCCACTCCGCAGTAAGCGAAACCCCGGCACCGACCAACGCGTGGATCACCGAGCTCTGCCCAGCCCCAGCAGCCTGGCACAGCGCCGCCACGCCCTCGTTTTTTGTTGCTGATCGCAGCAGGCGTGGAATCTGCGACGCCACACCGAACCGCGCTGCCAGCTCCAAGCGCCCGCCTTTCCAGCCAGCGATGACAGGGAAGAAGGGCAAAGCAAACAACGACAAGGCGACGTCGTGCGCCAGTGCCGTGAGGAATGTCACAGCAAAGGTGAATAGAACCAACAAAGCGACGATCACCACCGCTGGCTGTTCAACCGCAAGGCAGTCACTTCCAACTGCAATGGAAAATGACCAAGCGCACAACCACAATGTGCCCAAGGTTTGTAAAAGACGGAGCGCAAGCAAAGATCTGGAAAGTCTATGTTGGGCTGCTAAATCTGCCGTATTGCAGCACCAGTAGGTGCCAAGGAAGCAGGCCATGACACTGACGAGATATTCTCTCTTGAAGAGCTCAGACCATGCCAGGTTCAACCCGAAACTTCGGGATTTGAAGACTGCTGTGATCAACAGCAGTTCCGCTGCCAGTATCAGAGGCAAATACGGCTGTTGCAACCCGTGGAGTTTGGCACCAATCGGCCGAAGACACATTCCCAGCAATGCCCAAGCAGCAATGCGCGAAAAACTGTCACAACATCTGAAGCATAGCAAGGCACCGGGTGGCAACTTGGTTTTCTCCAGTTTGCGGCTTTCAGGAACACAGAGTTCATAGGCATTGTTGATTCCCACCTCAACGGTCAGGATGGACATAGCGATTGATCCGCACAAAATGAGCAGGTCGACCGAATTTTCTTGGGGCGGTTCCAACATCATGGCATATAGCTGCAACAAACTCGACGGCGCACCCTCAGCCAGCGCAGCCAACATCTTCTCCTCTCGCAGGTGTCGAGTCATGCCATGAAGCCAGCCGTCCCAGGCCATGATCACAGGCTGGACCTGCGCAACGTACAGCGCGAAGCTCTTGAAACCAGGCTTTGGTTCACCATGCTCGTTCAAGCCTGAGGCCCAGTATTTAGCATTGGTTCCAGGTCTGCACCGTTCCCAGCTCACATATCTGTGGCCAAAAGCTACGCATCCGCTGCCAAGCCAAATCAAGATCATCAGAAGAGCAAAAACATACATCCTCTGCTTGCAGTACTTGTAGGTCACGTACACATCCGACAGCATGTCGGCCAGCCACAGCAAAACCATTTGAGCCACTTCAGCTTTTGCAAAAAATCTTTCGACGTGCTCCTGACCTGCAAATTTTCGGACAACAAACTCTGCAACACATCCGCTGCACTTTTTCAACAGAAACGGAGCCAACAGCAACATTCCACAGAGCAACAGCTGTGCGCGCTGCAGGATTGCCCACTCCATGATCTTCTGGATCTGGTCGGTGAAGCAAGGCCCTGGGGCGAACCTGCGCAGGTTGCCCAAATCCACCATTTTCGCATGCAAGATGTGGACTCTTTGCCCAACGGTTCTCGGAACCGCAACACCACCGCGGCCACAATGGCCATCGCCAAGCCGAGCAAACAACAGACTTTGAGGGCGAAAGCCCTGGAACCAGCTGGGCAAATGGCAGATCCGCCGTGGATCTCCGGTTCATCGGCCGCCTTGTCGCACAGCTCTTCTCTCACGGCCAGGAGCAGCGGCGTCTCCTCTTCCTCCCCGTCACTGGCAGCGGTCGGATGCTTTGAACCGACGCCTCCCCAGGCCGGCGCCTCCAAGGCCGCGACAGGCCGCAACCCATGGCCGACACCACAATCGCTTCTCCTACTCAAAAGCGAGTGCAGAAAAGGCCCCCGTTGTACCATGTGATCTCATCTTACAAAGTGCTGTTTTCATAATGTAAAGGTCCCACCTCCTTGGATCACATCATCACATGTTACGATGCTGCTTCCTAGACATATTATTGAGAAGGTTATGCACCGAAATGATCTGAAATGTCCCTGAAGTGTTTTGAGTGCATGGGACGAGTCACTTTCCGACTTAGCTGACTAGAAAAGGACGTTTCATCACGTGATCTCACCTCAAGAACTGTTTCCTGGCGTGTCACATGCCCCTTTCGTGAATCTTCCTGACAGTCGGAAAGTCTTGGAATGGAATGCCTCGTTGGCATCTACTGTGATGTGTTGGAATGTCATGCGGTGTATTGGGATGTAGTGGAGTGTGTGGGAAAGTGTTGGCACGTTGCCTTGAATCGCACAAGCACCTCTGCAAGCCAAACTTTCGGCCAAACCAAATTCGCCACATCGCCCAATGATTTGGACATCTGCGTTCAGTGACTTCTCGGTTGCAACCTGCGTGGCATATGCAGCCTACTGAATTTGACACAAGCCAAAGAATGCTTCTGATCAGGACGCAACTGAGGGCCCCACTATGCGAAATGGTGCCGTGCCAAGACGTTTTTTTGTCGTTCACATGGTGGCAGCTGCTTCTGTTGGGCCAGTTGAACATCCTGTTTTTCTGCTTCATGCATCCATTCTGGGGATTAAGAAGTTCGTCGGGACAACCACAAGTTATATAGTGATTTGTTGCATCACCTTTGCCTCATAACAGCCTTTGAACCGTGTGAAAATGCAGGACGACATGGTTTGCAAAGATCAAAACATCTGGAACTGCATGGAGCTGCATAGACCTGTTGTGTGGGAATGTGGATGCGAACTCTGGGCAAAGCACTGCGCAATTCATCTTTCGTAAACATGGTCAAGGCCAGCCTCAAAATCAGCAAGGACTTTCCAGCATCGAACTTTGTTCTTGATGAAAGTCTAAACAAAAGAATCACAACCTCACTTGCCTGGTGGACGGCTTTGCGAAATAAACTTAGGAAGACAAAGCACCCGACAAAGAATGGTAAGTGAGAATTCTTAAGGGTGGCATGAGGAGCAAATGTTTAAGATTAAAAAACAACAAATCCAAAAACCCAGTCCGGAACATTCCGGAACAAAACAGTGTCATGGCAAGCAACCACTCTTTTGCTTGCAATCTGCTGATTACAATCCATACGTTTGAAAGACGGGGCGAACAGGCCCGCAAGAATAGAAAGTAGCACAACCAGCGTGTCCTGCGAAGGCCACCGAGATTATCCCCCAGGTTCAAAGGCCAGCCTATTTCTGCCGCGAAGTCAGGTTCTGCAATTGGCTGCTGTGGAATCTTCGCCGGGGCACCTTGGCGCAAAATGAACAAATCAAACTCCTACAGCTGCGGTGGAAGGGAAACTCCGTTCCAGCACGAACCAACCGAACCCAACTGGGAGCTTTGATCTTTAAATTCTCCTGCCCAACCGGCCAATCAGATTCTCCGATGTGGTTGCTGCAACAATCCCCGCATGAAATTCGAAAGCCTCGTTTCCGTTGACAGCTCCAAAGATGGGACCCTCCAAAACTTTCCACCAGCTAAGCATATTTTAACACAACTAGATGTGGCCACAGATTTTGGATCTGGAAGAATTGCTGACATCTTTCATTGTTCACATCGCAGCATTCCAACGGTTGGGTTAATTTGTAGACACCAGACATGCAAGATGACTGAACTTTCACAATGTATGAGAACGAAACGCACGAGTGACGAAACATCGAAGCATCTTTGGGGTGGCAAAGGTTATTTAGGTTATTTGCATGTTCTCTGCACCAACCTTCTGGACCCACATGTTGTGCACCCTCCACCAGACTCCCATGAAGTTTTGGTTTTGTCGTTTGCTGCCAAGAAGATGTTGACGAACCGTGCTTGGACTCCGCACTTCCAATCCGTCCCTGCGCCTGCACAGGTGCCGTTCTTCTCACCACCATCGTTCCACGTTATGAAACATGATGAAAGATGTTTCTCAACACGGATATCCACTTTTTTACATGTTCCAAATTATATCAGACTTGTTGGGCAAGTCCCAGGAATATCCTGGTTATCTGCAAGGATGGACCCCTTGGCACCTGCCTCTGGAGATTGGTCGGATCGCCCCGGGCGGTCAAAACAAGCTGAAAAACTGGTTGAACTGGTCGAACCAGGAACCGGTAGAAATTCACCAAGAAAGGAATGTGAACTAACTAAATACGAGGATATTTAATACCCCAAAAAAGATTGGGACATGAACTAATGGAATCCACTCAACAAGTGTGGAAACATACCAGGCCAAAAAAACTGGGACAGCACTGAAAAGTTGGATTGAAAACATGTGAAAACCAGGTGGCGAAAGGCGGATTCTGTGGAGCAAATGCTCTCCATCTGCCTGGCTGGCCTGGCTATGGCTTCAAGTTTAACCATTGTCAGCGGCCCTGGCCCCGGAATTGGGTTGCGCAATCGGCAAAATAAAGATCTTCGATTTGATCCCTGCATCAATTCCCACATGAAATGCCAAAGCCTGCATCTGTTGCATCTGTTTATGGCGCCTCCAGGTAAGATCCCCATATCCCTCCACCAGCCAAGTGTATGTTGACAGAAATTGATTGGGCCACAAGTTCTGGGTCTGCAAAAACTCATCAAACCTTTCATTGTTCACATGGCATGGAACATTGGAGCGAACTTGTTGATAACTTGTTGACATCGGATTCTGCAAAGCCATTGAACTCTCACATTGTTATTTAGGTTATTTGCATGTTCTCTGCACCAACCTTCTGGACTCACACATATGTTGTACACCCTGAAGTTATAGTTTTGTCGTTTGCTGCGAAGATGTTGACGAACTGTGCTTGGGCACCACACTTCCAATCCGTCGCTGTGCCTCCTGCACAGGGGCCGTTCTTCTCACTACCATTGTTCCATTGTGATGAAACATGCTGAAGAATCTTTGAGTCTTTATCAACATGTTCCAATTGTATCAAACAAGTGGGCAAGTCCCAGGGATATCCTGGTTGTTATTTGGGGCTGCGCGCCACCATTGAAACTCGTCAAAGTAGATCTTGGTATCTGCAAGGATCGAGCCCTTGGCACCTGCCATTGGAGATGCGACGGATCGCCCTGGGCGGTCAAAACAGGCAGAAAAGGGCGAGTTGAACGGGCTGAACGGGTTGAACCAACAGGAACCGGTAGAAATTCACCAAGAAAGGAATGTGAACCAACTAAATACGAGGATATTTAAGACCCCAAAAAAGATTGGGACATGAACTAATGGAATTTTACTCAACAAATGTGGAAACATGCCAGGCCAAAAAAACTGGGACAGCACTGAAAAGCTGGATTGAAAGCCATGTGGCGGAAGGCGAATTCTGTGATTAGGAGCAAATGCTCTCCAGAGATTGTCCGGGAATCAAGCTCGAAGCAGCAACGGACGAACCAAACAACTGGGAGTTTCTGATCTTTCAACGGCCCTGGCCCCGGAATTGGTTGCTCAATCGGCAAAATAAGAATCTTCGATTTGATTGCTGCATCAAGTCCATCAGCCAAGTATTTGTTGACAGAAATAGATTCGGGGTCACAAGTTCTGGGTCTGCAACAACTCAAACCTTTCAATTTTCAAATGGCAGCATGGACCATTCCAGCAAACCTTATTGATAACTTGTTGACATCGGATTCTGCAAAGCTATTGAACTCTAACATCATCCATGAGAATGAAGCAAAGGTCACGTCGCTGGATCCTGTTGGTGCCGTGAAACTTCATAATGAACTGCACTTGGACCCCACGCCTCCAATCCTTCGGCCGGTTCTTTGCAGCGCAATCTCAAAAAAAGCCTTTTGGCCGAGACACGCTGTGAAGCTCCAACATCATAAGCTTCTCGCCCGAAAAAAATGACCAAACGCAAGAAATGGACCTGGTAATTCTCCAATGGTTTCAAGGACCAACCACAATAACCAAGTTGATGGCAACATGTAATGACATCATGGGAACTTAACTTGCCATGACAGCAACGTTGGCAACGTTGGCAACGACGCACCTGAAGGAACTGGATCAGCACAATTTATCTCGCGAAACGAGATCTCCACACCCACGACCTGCGCCAGAAGGCCCATGACCACCTGGTAGATGTTGCTGCCCTGGACTTGCTTTAAGGGACATTTACCACAACCCCCTGTTTTTATAGCTTAAATCAAACAACCGATCCAAATGTTCATATCTCTCAGGCACTTTTTGGTGAAGCGATCCCATCTGGTTTCCCCAAATGCTGAAGGATCCCATCTTAGCAAGACACCCCTCACCAGGCAAAGGTCCATGGAGGCTCCAAAAATGGGGCCGTGTGGTCATGGCATCATGATGTGGTAAACACTTGGCATATCGACCAAGAAAAAAGTGAATGCTTTGAACAAGTAATACGCTGGCAAGCAAGACCAATGCAACCAGGTCAGCAAAATTAGGATTGGGCCACCATCACGACTGCTAGCAACGAAAAAACGCTAACAAAACATGGGGTTTAAGAATTAAGTAAGAAAAGCGCAATCATGGGGATACACATGACTTAACCTTGAAATGCGCAAAGACGGGAATATGAAGCAATCAGACGGGTACATCATGAAGTCATGGGGACATAAACAAGAGGCAGATCAATCAAGAATATCAGTGTGTCGAAATGGTTCAGGGAAGCAAAAACCGCTGATCATTTTTTCTCTTCGATTAGTTTCCAAAGACTGACAAAGATGCCACGGCACTTCAAACTTCCAAGTCTACCTCATAGTGAATGCTCAGCAAGCATCGCAAGCAAACTTTGAAAACCACAAGACCTGCCCATGGTCAGCCTGAAGCCCTGAATTAACTACTCGTTCTCTGCCTGTCATGTCTGTTATCGTATTTTTAAAGAAACTTACATTGTCTGTATACACATGTCAACTATAATTTGGCCATCAAAAAATGACGTTTTGACCCTCTAAAAATCTGGAAATCTGTGGGGGCCTTGTGTCCAAAGTTGACAGCACAAGCTATGTTCATCTTCATGCAATGACAATGAAAACAGTTTGCTGTCCAACATGCTGCAAACATGTGAGATAGTGGTATAGGTAAATAACCAACCGTGTTGCCTGCTGCCAAAAAATCAAAACCTTTCTTACCTATGTTTTCCATACCATATGCCATCAGTGCTATCCATTCCGGGCTTGCCAAGACTGCCAAACCCACTGTGAAGCGCGTCAGGAAGACCTCAGGTGCCAGCTTTGACGCGGCATCCTGCCGCAATCATTGGTGCAGCTGATCGACCTAGGCTGCCACTGTGTTCAACATCTCCAGGGATGGTCGCAGCTCAGTTTTTTTGGTCAAATACCGTTCTTCGATAAAAGAACCGCTTCACCAGATTCGTTTCAACAAATTTTGGTCCCCAATTCGGGGGTTATGCACTGCAGAGGTTTGTCCCAGGCTTGTCATGTTGTCCTCAGTTCAACCTGATGTTCTGCTCGGGAGTTGACCTGTCACGTGAAGTGTGTTGGGAGCTGTTCGTACCAATGGTTATTGTGGTTGATGGTGGCAACCGTTGATGGTTAGTCATGGTTGCTGGTTTTTGACCGTTGTTCCTGGCTATCAAAGTTAGCTTCATGGTGTTCCATCCTCATTCTTCACAGTTGTTTCGCATAATTTCCCTCATTCCACTGATGAAGCGACCTGAAGTGGACTATAAGACGTAAGTCCTATGGTCCTACGCGCTGCTCCAGCGTAGCTTGACAATGCTCATAACTGCAATCGTATTGCTGCAATATTTTAAACAAGGGTGTACCAACACGAACTGCCAATTGACCAAACATCCACCCAAAAAACCGTTGCACGTCACTAGTCTTGCAGAGGGTCGTACCCAAATGGCACGAGGTCACCGCCTTCAGCCCACTTTCTCACATCCAGCTGCCACCTCCGTCAACCATCACAACCCACTGCATCCCATCATTCCAGTTGCGCAAGCAGGTAGTTTAAAAAACAAGCAAACGCTTGCAAACTCATGTCCACTGTCAACACGATGCGCACCAACCCCAGCACCAAGCTTTTTGGATTCGGTCCAATGTTGGCGATACGGCGATACGTCTCCTTTGGATGGGCTCTCAGTCGCTCCAGGCAAACCCCCCGCGGCCCCACTCTTTGTACCCCCGAGGTGGCTGGAACTTCCAACTGTCTTTGGCCAGATGCATTCGAAACAAACCCCTGATGCTTGCTGCAGGGTACCTTGTGGTTTCCGTCGGGCAAACAAAAATAAGCCGATCTTAATCTTACCCCAAAAAAGTTTCGAAGTGTCTTTTTTGATGTGATTGGATCTTGAAGGAGGTCATCTACCAAATTGATTTGTGAAGAAAACAAAAACACAAAATTCACAAGGCCGGGCCCAAGCACACAACTCCGTGGGCCTTGAACGGCATGGTCAGTTCTTGCTGCGCAGTGCGCAGCTGCATCTGCCCCTTGTCCAGGTCGATGGCAAAGCCGAGGACGTCGTTGACATTCCACGGTGCGATCTGCAGCGGTTCCCTTCTCCCACCGTGCCAGCAGCAGCACCGTTGCCCATCAAACGCCCAGCCGTTGGAATCATCGCCGACGCCTTTACCGTCATCATCTCCACCCTTGAAATCTGTACTGAGCCACCCCAGCTGAGGGCAGTCGAACTCGCTCAAGATCTGGATTTCTTGATAAAACTTGCCTCGGCTCTGGGCTAGCCGTGCGGCGGTGTTTCAGATGGTTTCAAAGCAGTGAACCCAACCAGCTGGGGCTCAGGGCCGGGACTGGCACCTGCCAGCAGCAACGCTTCGGTCACGGGGCCATTAGGATCCTTTGCCCTTGCAATGTCCAAAGCACGAACTTTGCCGATGCCTGCAGCGTTGACATCCACAAAACCAAGCAGAAATTCCGCGACCATCAAGTGATCGCCGTCTGCGGCTGCATGCAAGAAACGTACCCCGAAGTAGCAACCCGAACTGTGAAGAAATTGCACGACCTCCAAATGGCCGCTGAGGGCCGCCAAAATTCCAGCAGTGTCACCATTGTTGGTGGCTTTCTCAAAGTCACATCCGGCCCTTTGAAGAAATTGCACGACTTCCAAATGGCCGTTAGCGGCCGCCCAAATTCCAGCAGTGTAACCAATGTTGTTGGCTTTGTCAAAGTCACATCCGGCCCTGTGTAGAAATTGCACGACCTCCAAATGGCCGTTGAAGGCCGCAAGAATTCCTGCAGTTGTTCCACTGTTGTTGGCTTTGTCCAAGTCACATCTGGCCCAGTGAAGGAATTGCACGACCTCCAAATGGCCGTACAGGGCCGCCGAAATTCCTGCAGTTCTTCCACTGTTGTCGGCTTTCTCAAAGTCACATCCGGCCCTGTGAAGAAATTGCACGACTTCCAAATGGCCGTACAGGGCCGCCGAAATTCCTGCAGTTCTTCCACTGTTGCTGGCTTTGTCCAAGTCACATCCGGCCCTGTGAAGAAATTGCACGACTTCCAAATGGCCGTACAGGGCCGCCGAAATTCCTGCAGTTCTTCCTCTGTTGCTGGCTTTGTCCAAGTCACATCCGGCCCTGTGAAGAAATTGCACCACCTCCAAACGGCCCTTGGAAGCCGCAAGCATAGCCGCAGTCTCTCCGTCTTCCGTCCCCCGTTCCAAATCGCTTTCGCCACACGATTGCAGTGCCTGGATGGTGCTGACGTGGCCCCCCTCAGCGGCCCAGTGCAGTGCAGATTGGCCTCGCCACTTCGCAGTAAGCGAAACCCCGGCGTCGACCAACGCATGGATCACCGAGCTCTGTCCAGCCTCAGCAGCCTGGCACAGCGCCGCCACGCCATCTTCGTCTTCCTCGGCAGCCCGCAGCAGGCGTGGAATCTGCGACGCCACACCGAACCGCGCTGCCAGCTCCAAGCGTCCACCCCTCCTGCCTGCTATGATGGGGAAGAAGGGCAAAGCAAACAACGACATGGCGACGTCGTGCGCCAGTGCCGTGAGAAATGCCAAGGCAAAGGTGAATAGAACCAGCAAAGCGACGATCACCACGGCTGGCTGTTCAACCGCAAGGCAGTCACTTCCAACTGCAATGGAAAAAGACCAAGCGCACAACCACAATATTCCCAGAGTCTGCATGATACGGAGCGCAAGCAAAGATCTGGAAAGCCTATGTTGGGCTGCTAAATCTGCGGTATTGCAGCACCAGTAGGTGCCAAGGAAGCAGGCCATGACACTGACAAGGTATTCTTTCTTGAAGAGCTCAGACCATGCCAGATTCAACCCGAAACTTCGGGATTTGAAGACTGCGGTGATCAACAGCAGTTCCGCTGCCAGTATCAGAGGCAAATACGGCTGTTGTATGCCATGAAGTTTGGCACCAATCGGCCGAAGACACATTCCCAGCAATGCCCAAGCACCAATCCGCGAAAAACTGTCACACCATCTGAAGCATAGCAAGGCACCTGGTGGCAAAATGTTTTTCTCCAGTTTGCGACTTTCAGGAACGCAGAGTTCATAAGCATTGTTGATTCCCTCCGCAACGGTCAGGATGGACATAGCGATTGATCCGCACAAAATGAGCAGGTCGAACAAATTTTCCTGGGGCGGTTCCAACATCATAGCATAAAGCTGCAACAAACTCGACGGCGCACCCTCAGCCAGCGCAGCCAACATCTTCTCCTCACGCAGGTGTCGAGTCATGCCATGAAGCCAACCGTCCCAGGCCATGATCACAGGCTGGACCTGCGCAACGTACAGCGCGAAGCTCTTGAAGCCGGGCTTTGGTTCACCATGCTCGTTCAAGCCTGAGGCCCAATAATAGTCAGTGTTGGCGTCAGGCCTGCACCGTTGCCAGCTCACATATCTGTGGCCAAAAGCTACGCATCCGCTGCCAAGCCAAATCAAGATCATGAGAAGAGCAAAAACATACATCTCCTGCTTGCAATATTTGTAGGTCACGTACACATCTGACAGCATGTCGGCCAGCCACAGCAAAACCATTTGAGCCACTTCAGCTTTTGCAAAGAATCTTTCGACGTGCTCCTCACCAGCAATTTTTCGGACAACAAACTCTGCAACACATCCGCTGCACTTTTTCAACAGAAACAGAGCCAACAGCAGCATTCCACAGAGCAACAGCTGTGTGCGATGCTCATCGCACGTCAGGATTGCCCACTCCATGATCTTCCGCATCTGGTCGGTGAAGCAAGGCCCTGGGGCGAACCTGCGCAGGTTGCTGAAATCCACCATTTTCACATGCAAGACGTGGAACTCTTTGCCCAACGATTCTCGCAACACCACCGCGGCCGCGATGGCCAGTGCCAGGCCGAGCAAACCACAGATTCTGACTGCGAAAGCCCCGGAACCAGCTGGGCAAATAACAGATCTGCCGTGGATTTCCGGTTCATCGGCCGCCTTGTCGCACAGCTCTTCTCTCACGGCCAGGAGCAGCGGCGTCTCCTCTTCCTCCCCGCCACTCGATGCTTCGGATCCACCGGCGATCTCCGGTTCATCGGCCGCCTTGTCGCACAGCTCTTCTCTCACGGCCAGGAGCAGCGGCGTCTCCTCTTCCCCGTCACTCGATTCGGGCAGCGGTCGGATGCTTTGAACCGACGCCTCCCGAGGCCGGCGCCTCCAAGGCCGCGACAAACCGCAACCCATGGCTGACACCCCAAGCGCTTCTCCTACTCAAATGTGAGTGCAGAAAAAGGCCCACGTTGTACCATGTGATCTCATCTTACAAAATGCTGTTTTCATAGTGTAAAGGTCCCACCTCCTTGGATCACGTCATCACATGTTACGATGCTGCTTCCTAGACATATTGTGGCGCTCTTCCTTTTGAGAAGGCTATGCACTGACATGATCTGAAATGTAGCTGAAGTTAATTGAATGCATGGGGCGAGTCACTTTCGGACTTAGCTGACTAGAAAAAGGGCATTGCATCACGTGATCTGATGTCCGGAAGATCTGTCTCCTGGCGTGTCACATGCCCCTTTCGTGAATCTTCCTGACATGTCGGAAGGTCTTGGAATGGAATGCCTCGTTGCAATCTAATGCGATGTGTTGGAATGTCATGCGGTGTATTGGGATGTAATGGAGTGTGTGGGAAAGTGTTGGCATGTTGCCTTGAATCGCACAAGCACCTCTGCAAGCCAAACTGTCAGCCAAACCAAATTCACCACACAGCCCAATGATTTGGACATCTGCATTCAGTGACTTCTCGGTTGCAACGTGCGTGACACCTTCAGCCTACAGAATTTGACACAAGCCAAAGAATGCTTCCGATCAGGACGCAACTGAGGGCCCCACTATGCGAAATGGTGCCGTGCCAAGACGTTTTTTGTCGTCCGCATGGTGGCAGCTGCTTCTGCTGAAGCAGTTGAACATCCGTTTTTTTTTGCTCATGCACCTCTCCGGGGATTAAGAAGTTCGTCGGGACAACGACAAGTTTGCGGTTTGCCGCATCAACTTTAGCTGAGAACCGTGAGAAAATGCAGGACGACATGGTTTGCAAAGATCAAAACATCTGGAGCTACATGGAGCTGCATGGACCTGTTGTGTGGGAATGTGGATGCGAACTCTGGGCCAAGCACTGTGCAAGTCACCTTTCGTAAACATGGCCAAGGCCAGCTTCAAAACACCCAGCAAGGACTTTCCAGCATCGAACTTTGTTCTTGATGAAAGTCAAAACGAAAGAATCACAACCTCACTTGCCTGGTGTGAGACGGCTTTGCGAAATAAACTTAGGAAGACAAAGCACCCGACAAAGAATGGTAACTGAGAATTCTTAAGGGTGGCATGAGGAGCAAATGTTTAGGATGAAAAAAACAACAAATCCAAAAACCCAGTCCGGAACAAAACAGTGTCATGGCAAGCAACCACTCCTTTGCTTGCAATCTGCTGATTACAATCCATACGTTTGAAAGACGGGGTGAACAGGCCCGCAAGAATATAAAGTAGCACAACCAGCGTGTCCTGCGAAGGCCACCGAGATTATCCCCCAGGTTCAAAGGGAGCTGAGCCTATTTCTGTCGCGAAGTCAGGTTCTGCAATTGGCTGCTGTGGAATCTTCGCCGGGGCACCTTGGCGCAAAATCAACGAATCAAACTCCTACAGCTGCGGTGGAAGGAAAACTCGGTTCCAGCACGAACCAACCGAACCCAACTAGGAGCTTTGATCTTTAAATGGCCCTGCTCAACCGACCAATCAGATTCTCCGATGTGGTTGCTGCAACAATCCCCGCATGAAATTCGAAAGCATCGTTTCCGTTGATAGCTCCAAAGATGGGACCCTCCAAAATTTTCCACCAGCTAAGCATATTTTGACACAGCTAGATGTGGCCACAGGTTCTGGATCTGGAAGAATTGCTGACATCTTTCATTGTTCACATCGCAGCATTCCAACGGTTGAGTTAATTTGTGGACACCAGAAATGCAAGATTACTGAACTTTCACACCATGTATGAGAACGAAACGCACAAGAGTGACGAAACATCAGGTTTGCCTGCAACCATTAGTTGCATGTTCTCTGCACCAACCTTCTGGACATTTCTGGACCCACACATGTGTTGTACACCCTCCACCAGACTCCCATGAAGATCTTGACGAACCGTGCTTGGACTCCGCGCTTCCGTCGCTGCGCCTCCTGCACAGGCGCCGTTCTTCTCACCACCATCGTTCCACGCTATGAAACATCATGAAAAAATACGAAAAATGTTTCTCAACACGGATATCCACTTTTTTACATATTCCAAATTGTATCAGACTTGTTGGGCAAGTCCCAGGAATATCCTGGTTGTTATTTGGGGCTGCGCGCCATTGAAACTAGATCTTGGTATCTGCAAGGATGGACCCCTTGGCACCTGCCATTGGAGATTGCTGAAAAACTGGTTGAACTGGTCGAACCAACAGGAACCGACCGGCAGAAATTCACCAAGAAAGGCATGTGAACCAACTAAATACGAGGATACTTAACAACCATTAAGACCCCAAAAAAGATTGGGACATGAACTAATGGAATCCACTCAACAAGTGTGGAAACATACCAGGCCAAAAAAACTGGGACAGCACTGAAAAGTTGGGTTGAAAACATGTGAAAACCATGTGGCGAAAGGCGGATTCTGTGGAGCAAATGCTCTCCATCTGCCTGGCTGGCCTGGCTATGGCTTCAAGTTTAACCATTGTCAGGGGTTCAAGCTCGCAGCAACGGACGAACCCAACAACTGGGAGCTTTTGATCTTTCAGCGGCCCTGGCCCCGGAATTGGGTTGCGCAATCGGCAAAATAAAGATCTTCGATTTGATTCCTGCATCAATTCCCACATGAAATGCCGAAGCCTGCATCTGTTGCATCTGTTTATTGCGCCTCCAGGTAAGATCCCCATATCCCTCCACCAGCCAAGTGTATGTTGACAGAAGTAGATTCGGGGTCACAAGTTCCAGGTCTGCAAAAACTCAAACCTTTCATTGTTCACATGGCATGGAACATTGGAGCGAACTTGTTGATAACTTGTTGACATCGGATTCTGCAAAGCTATTGAACTCTCACATCATCCATTTGAGACCGAAGCTAAGGCCACGCAACGTTGCATCGTTGAGTTCTGATGGTTAAGATCCCATGGTGTTGTCGGATCCTATTGGTTCCTTGAAACCTGCCGATGAACTGCACTTGGACTCCACGCTTCCAATCCTTCTTCCAGTTCTTTTCAGCGCTATCTCAGCAAGAGCCTTTCGGCTGAGCTGCGCAGTGAAGCTCAGCATGAGCTTCTTGGGAAAAAACATCAAACACCAGAAATGAATTCTGGGAATGCTTCAATGATTTCGGGGGCCAATCACCAATTTTGAATGATTTAGGATGCGTCACTGAAAGTTTCACCTCAAGTTCAGAGCATGTCATGACATCAACTTGCCATGACAGCAACCCACTCCGACCCACCTGTACGAACTGGATCGGCAACAGCTCTTCGCGCCACGAGATCTCCAGAAGGCCCACGACCTGTGCAGAAGCAAGGAGCAGCAAGATATTTTAAAGAATGTCCTTACTGAAGTTCTTGGAAAATAGGAAAAATGGGAACCAACTTGGAAAAGTACTGGATATTCACTGGATATTGTGGTGACTCATAGCGATCAAGAACAAAGCTAATACTGAAATACGTATAAATACGTATCAACAAACAATGGGCGGTTGATTCAATAGTAATTGGACGAATCCAAAACCTGAGCCGAAGCAACCAACTCCCTGCGTATAGCCAATGTTCTCATGTGACAAATATATGATATTGTTTATTATTGTTTGGGTGTGTTATTTGAGGGGCGAACGTGGGGGCGCCAACATGGAGCCAACAATCCCATCTGATTCTCCCAAAATCATCTCCTGAAGGATCCCTGTGATCATGGCATCATGGTGCGGTAAACACTTGGCATATCGACCAAGAAAAAAAAGTGGAGAGATCAATGCTCTAAACAAATATACTGGCAAGCAACATCAATGCAACCACGTCAGCAAATTAGGACTGGGCCACCATCACGATTGCCAGCAGCGAAAACATGTTAACCAAACATGGGATTAAAAAACGCAATCATGGGAATACACACACACACACACATGGCGTAACCTTGAAAGGAGCAAAGACGGGAATATCAAGCAATCAGATGGCTACATCATGAAGTCATGGGGACATAAACAAGAGGCAAATCAATCATGATCGATCAAGAATATCAGTGCGGTGGTCGAAATGGTTCAAGGAAGCAAAAACGGCTGATCACTCTTTTTCATCGATTAGTTTCCAAAGACTGACAAAGATGCCACGGCACTTCAAGCTTCTAAGTGTACCTCATAGTGAATGCTCAGCAAGCATCGCAAGCAAACTTTGAAAACTAGAAGAACTGCCCATGGCCAGCCTGAAGTGCTGAATTAACTCCTCGTTCTCTGCCTGTCATGTCTGTTATCGTATTTTTAAAAAAACTGACACTGTCTGTATACACATGAGTCAGCTATAATTTGGCCATCAAAAGATAACGTTTTGACCCTCGAAAAATCTGGAAATCTGTGGGGGCCTTGTATCCAAAGTTGACAGCACAAGCTATGTTCATCTTCATGCAATGACAATGAAAACAGTTTGCTATCCAACATGCTGCAAACATGTGAGATAGTGGTATAGGTAAATAACCAACCGTGTCGCCTGCTGCCAACAAATCAAAACCATTTCTACCTATGTTTCTCCATACCATATGCCATCAGTGTTATCCATTCCGGGCTTGCCAAACCCATTGTGAAGCGCGTCAGGAAGACCTCAAGCACCAGCTTTGACGCGGTATCCTGCCGCAATCATGGGTGCAGCTGATCGATCTAGGCTGCCACTGTGTTCAACATCTCCCGGGATGGTCGCAGCTCAGCTTTTTGTCAATAGATTCGTTTCAACAAATTTGGTCCCCAATTTGTGGGTTATGCACTGCGGAGGTTTGTCCCAAATAGACTTGTCATGTCGTCCTCGGTTCCACTTGTTCTGCTCGGGAGTTGACCTGTCACGCCTGTCACGTGAAGTGTGTTGGGAGCTGTTCGTAGGACCAACGGTTGTTGCGGTTGGTGGCAACCGTTGATGGTTAGTCATGGTTGCTGGTTTTTGACAGTTGTTCCTGGCTATCAAAGTTAGCTTCATGGTGTTCCATCCTCATTTTTCACAATTGTTTCGCATGATGTCCCTCATTCCAGTGATGCAGCGACGTGAAGTGGACTAAGACGTAAGTCCTATGGTCCTATACGCTGCTACAGCGTAGCTTGACAATGCTCATGACTGCAATCGTATTGCTGCAATATTTTAAGCAAGGGTGCACCAACACGAACCGCCAATTGACCAAACATGCACCCAAAAAACCGTTGCACGTCACTAGTCTTGCAGAGGGTCGTACCCAAATGGCACGAGATCATCGCCTTCAGCCCACTTTCTCACATCCAGCTGCCACCTCCATCAACCATCACAACCCACTGCATCCCATCATTCCAGTTGCGCAAGCAGGTAGTTTAAAAAACAAGCAAACGCTTGCAAACTCATGTCCACTGTCAACACGATGCGCACCAACCCCAGCACCAACCTTTTTGGATTCGGTCCAATGTTGATGTTGGCGATATACGTCTCCTTTGGACGGGCTCTCAGTCGCTCCAGGCAAACTCCCCGCGGCCCCACTCTTTGTACCCCCGAGGTGGCTGGAACTTCCAAGTGTCTTTGGCCAGATGCATTCGAAACAAACCCCTGATGCTTGCTGCAGGGTACCTTGTGGTTTCCACCGGGCCAAAAAAACAAGCCGATCTTAATCTTACCCCAAAAAAGTTTCGAAGTGTTGTGATTGGATCTTGAAGGACGTCATCTACCAAACAAAAACACAAAATTCACAAGGCCGGGTCCAAGCACACAGCTCCGTGGGCCTTGAACGGCATGGTCAGTTCTTGCTGCTCAGTGCGCAGCTGCATCTGCCCCTCGTCCAGGTCGATGGCAAAGCCGAGGACGTCGTTGACATTCCACGGTGCGATCTGCAGCGGTTCCCTTCTCCCACCGTGCCAGCAGCAAAGCCGTTGCCCATCAAACGCCCAGCCATTGGAATCATCTCCGACGCCTTCATCGTCATCGACTTCGCCACCCTCGAAATCTGTACTGAGCCAACCCAGCTGGGGGCAGTCGAACTCGCTCAAGATCTGGATTTCGTGATAAAACTTGCCTCGGCTCTGGGCCAAGTTTGGGGCACCGCAGGTGAACCAATCGTAGCCGTGCGGCGGTGTGTCAGATGGTTTCAAAGCAGTGAGCCCAACCAGCTGCGGCTCAGGGCCGGGACTGGCACCTGCCAGCAGCAACGCTTCGGTCACGGGGCCATTAGGGTCCTTTGCCCTTGCAATGTCCAAGGCACGAGTGCGGCCGATGCCTGCAGCGTTGACGTGTACAAAAGCAAGGAGAAATTCCACGACCATCAAGTGATTGCCGTCTGCGGCTGCATGCAAAGAGTGTACCCCGAAGTCATATCCAGCGCTGCGCAGATATCTCACGACCTCCAGATGGCCGCTTCGGGCCGCCCCAATTCCTGCAGAGTTACCAAATCTGTTGGCTTTGTCAAAGTCACATCCGACTCTGTGAAGAAATTGCACGACCTCTAAATGGCCGTGTCGGGCCGCAAGAATTCCAGCAGTGTTACCATTGTTGTTGGCTTTGTCCAAGTCACATCCGGCCCTGTGAAGAAATTGCACGACCCCTAAATGGCCGTTTTGGGCCGCAAGAATTCCAGCAGTCCAACCATGGTTGTTGGCTTTGCCAAAGTCACATCTGGCCCTGTGAAGAAATTTCACCACCTCCAAGTGGCCGTTGTAGGCCGCAAGAATTCCAGCAGTGTCACCATCGTTGTTGGCTTTGTCCAAGTCACATCCGGCAGTGTGAAGGAATTGCACGACCTCCAAATGGCCGTCACTGGCCGCAAGCATTGCCGCAGTCTCTCCGTGGTCCGTCGCCCGTTCCAAATCGGTTTTGCCACACGATTGCAGTGCCTGGATGGTGCTGACGTGGCCCCCCGCAGCGGCCCAGTGCAGCGCAGATTGGCCTCGCCACTTCGCAGTAAGCGAAACCCCGGCGTCGACCAGCGCGTGGATCACCGAGCTCTGCCCAGCCTCAGCAGCCTGGCACAGCGCCGCCACGGCCTTGTTTTTTTTTGTTGCTGATCGCAGCAGGCGTGGAATCTGCGATGCCACACCGAACCGCGCTGCCAGCTCCAAGCGTCCACCCCGGTCGCCTGCGATGACGGGGAAGAAGGGCAAAGCAAACAACGACAAGGCGACGTCGTGCGCCAGTGCCGTGAGGAATGTAACAGCAAAGGTGAATAGAACCAACAAGGCGATGATCACCACGGCAGGCTGCTTAACCGCAAGGCAGTCACTTCCAGCTGCAATGGAAAAAGACCAAGCGCACAACCACAATATTCCCAGAGTTTGCATGATATGGAGCGCAATCAAAGATCTGAAAAGCCTATGTTGGGCTGCTAAATCTGCCGTATTGCAGCACCAGTAGGTGCCAAGGAAGCAGGCCATGACACTGACAAGATATTCTTTCTTGAAGAGCTGAGACCATGCCAGGTTCAACCCGAAACTTCGGGATTTGAAGACTGCTGTGATCAACAGCAGTTTCGCTGCCAGTATCAGAGGCAAATACGGCTGCTGAACCCCATGAAGTTTGGCACCAATCGGCCGAAGACACATTCCCAGCAATGCCCAAGCACCAATGCGCGAAAAACTGTCGCACCATCTGAAGCATAGCAAGGCACCGGGTGGCAAATTGTTGTTCTCCAGTTTGCGGCTTTCAGGAACACAGAGTTCATAGGCATTGTTGATTCCCACCGCTACGGTCAGGATGGACATAGCGATTGAGCCGCACAAAATGAGCAGGTCGAACAAATTTTCTTGGGGCGGCTCCAGCATCATGGCATAAAGCTGCAACAAACTCGACGGCGCACCCTCAGCCAGCGCAGCCAACATCTTTTCCTCACGCAGGTGTCGAGTCATGCCATGAAGCCAGCCGTCCCAGGCCATGATCACAGGCTGGACCTGCGCAAGGTACAGCGCGAAGCTCTTGAAACCAGGCTTTGGTTCACCATGCTGGTTCAAGCCTGAGAACCAATAGCCAGCGTTGGTTCCACCTCTGCACCGTTCCCAGCTCACATATCTGTGGCCAAAAGCTACGCATCCGCTGCCAAGCCAAATCAAGATCATCAGAAGAGCAAAAACATACATCTTCTGCTTGCAGTACTTGTAGGTCACGTACACATCTGACAGCATGTCGGCCAGCCACAGCAAAACCATTTGAGCCACTTCAGCTTCTGCAAAAAATCTTTCGACGTGCTCCTCACCTGCAAATTTTCGGACAACAAACTCTGCAACACTTTCGCTGCACTTTTTCAACAGAAACAGAGCCAACAGCAACATTCCAGAGAGTAACAGCTGTGTGCGATGCTCACCGCACGTCAGGATGGCCCACTCCATGATCTTCCGGATCTGGTCGGTGAAGCAAGGCCCTGGGGCGAACCTGCGCAGGTTGCCCAAATCCAGCATTTTCGCATGCAAGACGTGGAACTCTTTGCCCAACGGTTCTCGCAACACCACCGCGGCCGCAATAGCCAGTGCCAGGCCGAGCAAACCACAGACTTTGACGGAGAAAGCCCCGGAACCAGCTGGGAAAATGGCAGATCTGCCGTGGATTTCCGGTTCATCGGCCGCCTTGTCGCACAGCTCTTCTCTCACGGCCAGGAGCAGCGGCGTCTCCTCTTCCTCCCCGTCACTCGATTCGGGCAGCGGTCGGATGCTTTGAACCGACGCCTCCCGAGGCCGGCGCCTCCAAGGCCGCGACAAACCGCAACCCATGGCTGACACCACAATCGCTTCTACTACTCAAATGTGAGCGCAGAAAGGCCCACGTTGTACCATGTGATCTCTTCTTACAAAGTGCTGTTTTCATAGTGTAAAGGTCCCACCTCCTTGGATCACGTCATCACATGTTACGACGCTGCTTCCTAGACATATTATTGAGAAGGTTATGCACCGAAATGATCTGACATGTAATTGAGATGAACTGGATGCATGGGACGAGTCACTTTCCGACTTAGCTGACTAGAAAAGGACGTTTCATCACGTGATCTCACCTCAAGAACTGTTTCCTGGCATGTCACATGCCCCTTTCGTGAATCTTCCTGACATGTCGGAAGGTCTTGGAATGGAATGCCTCGTTGGCATCTACTGCGATGTGTTGGAATGTCATGCGGTGTATTGTGATGTAGTGGAATGTGTGGGAAAGTGTTGGCACGTTGCCTTGAATCACACAAGCACCTCTGCAAGCCAAACTTTTGGCCAAACCAAATTCGCCACATCGCCCAATGATTCGGACATCTGCATTCAGTGACTTCTCGGTGGCAACATGAACATGGGTGACACCTTCAGCCTGCTGAAATTGACACAAGCCAAAGAATGCTTCCGATCAGGACGCAACTGAGGACCGCGCTATGCGAAATGGTGCCGTGCCAAGACGTTTTTTGTCGTGCACATGGTGGCAGCTGCTTCTGTTGGGCCTGTTGCACATCCTGTTTTTCTGCTTCATGCATCTACTCCGGGGATTAAGAAGTTCGTCGGGACAACCACAAGTTATATAGTGATTTGTTGCATCACCTTTGCCTCATAACAGCCTTTGAACCGTGAGAAAATGCAGGACGACATGGTTTGCAAAGATCAAAACATCTGGAACTGCATGGAGCTGCATAGACTTGTTGTATGGGAATGTGGATGCGAACTCTGCGCAATTCGCCTTTCGTAAACATGGCCAAGGCCACCTTCAAAATCAGCAAGGACTTTCCAACATTGAACTTTGTTCTTGATGAAAGTCAAAACAAAAGAATCGCAACCTCACTTGCCTGGTGTGAGACGGCTTTGCGAAAATCACTTAGGAAGACAAACCCGGCAAAGAATGGTAACTGAGAATTCTTAAGGGTGGGATGAGGAGCAAATGTTTAGGATGAACAAAACAACAAATCCAAAAACCCAGTCCGGAACATTCCGGAACAAAACAGTGTCATGGCAAGCAACCACTCTTTTGCTTGCAATCTGCTGATTACAATCTATACGTTTGAAAGACGGGGCGCACAGGCCCGCAAGAATAGAAAGTAGAGCGTGTCCTGCGAAGGCCACCGAGATTATCCCCCAGGTTCAAAGGCAACTCAGCCTATTTCTGTCGCGAAGTCAGGTTCTGCAATTGGCAGCTGTGGAATCTTCGCCGGGGCACCTTGGCGTAAAGTGAACAAATCAAACTCGTACAGCTGCGGTGGAAGGAAACCTCCGTTCCAGCACGAACCAACCGAACCCAACTGGGAGCCCTGCCCAGCCGGCCAATCAGATTCTCCGATGTGGTTGCTGCAACAATCCCCGCATGAAATTCGAAAGCATCGTTTCCGTTGATAGCTCCAAAGATGGGACCCTCCAAAATTTTCCACCAGCTAAGCATATTTTGACACAGCTAGATGTGGCCACAGGTTCTGGATCTGGAACATCTTTCATTGTTCACATCGCAGCATTCCAACGGTTGGGTTAATTTGTGGACACCAGAAATGCAAAGCTACTGAACTTTCACACAATGTAGGAGAACGCAACGCACGAGTGACGAAACATCGAAGCATCTTTGGGGCGGCAAAGGTTATTTGCATCTCTGCACCAACCTTCTGGACATTTCTGGACCCACACATATGTTGTACACCCTCCACCACCCATGAAGATGTTGACGAACCGTGCTTGGACTCCGCGCTTCCAATCCGTCGCTGCGCCTCCTGCACAGGTGCCGTTCTTCTCACCACCATCGTTCCACGCTATGAAATATGATGCAAAACGTTTATCAACACGAATATCCACTTGTTTTCATGTTCCAAAATATAGCAGACTTGTTGGGCAAGTCCCAGGGATATCCTGGTTGTTATTTGGGGCTGCGCGCCATTGAAACCCGTCAAAGTAGATCTTGGTATCTGCAAGGATGGACCCCTTGGCACCTCCAGTGATACATTGGAGATGCGATGGATAGCCCTGGGCGGTCAAAACAGGCTGAAAAAGGCAGGTTGAACGGGTTGAACTGGTCGAACTGGTTGAACCAACGGGAGCCTGTAGAATCACTCTAGAACGAGTTTGGATGAAGGTCAGAACAGAATGGGGACGACAAAAATTGGTACCAAAATTGCTGAACTGCACTCGGACTCCGTACTTCCAATTCGCCAGGCCGTTCTCAATGCAATCTCGGTGCAGCGTCAGGCAATGAAGCTCCAACAGTTGGAGATTGCCAGATAAAACGACCAAATGACCCAAAAATGGATCTGGGAATGCTTCAATGATCAGGGACCAATCTTCAAAACACTTGCTAGGACTGCGCCACCGAAAGATGCATCTCAGGTGGCATGTCATGACATCATGGACACTTACCATGACAGCAACGGCTTTCCGTGACCCACCTGTACGAATTGGATCTTCGCCAGCATCTCTTCTCGTAACGACATTTCCACAAGACCCAAGACAACCTGCGCAGAAGCAAGGAGTAGCCCATCAAGCAACAAAAATCATTAAAACAAAAATGCACGTTTTTGGGGGACATGCCATGGATAGTTTTGAAGACATTCTGGGAAAAGGATGCAACACAGTGGGGATGGTGGAAATTGGGGGCCCATTTCGTTCCATGTCTGCAAGGATGGACCCCTTGGCACCTCCATTGATACATTGGAGATGATGAGATGCGACGGATTGCTCTGGACGGCCAAAACAGGCAGAAAAAGGCAGGTTGAACAGGTTGAACCGGTTGAACGGGTTGAACTGGTTGAACCAACAGGAACCGGTAGAAATTCACCAAGAAAGGGATGTGAACCAACTAAATACGAGGATATTTAAGACCCCAAAAAAGATTGGGACATATTGGGACATGAACTAATGGAATTCACTCAACAAGTGTGGAAACATACCAGGCCAAAAGAACTGGGACAGCACTAAAAAGCTGGATTGAAAGCCATGTGGCGGAAGGCGAATTCTGTGATTAGGACCAAATGCTCTCCATCTGCCTGGCTGGCCTGGCTACGGCTTCAAGTTTAACCATTGTCAGGGGTTCAAGCTCGCAGCAACGGACGAACCAAACAACTGGGAGTTTCTGATCTTTCAACGGCCCTGGCCCCGAAATTGGTTGCTCAATCGGCAAAAATAAGAATCTTCGATTTGATTTTGACAGAAAGTAGATTCGGGGTCACAAGTTCTGGGTCTGCAACAACTCAAACCTTTCAATTTTCAAATGGCAGCATGGACCATTCCAGCAAACCTTATTGATAACTTGTTGACATCGGATTCTGCAAAGCTATTGAACTCTAACATCATCCATGAGAATGAAGCAAAGGTCACGTCGCTGGATCCTGTTGGTGCCGTGAAACTTCATAATGAACTGCACTTGGACCCCACGCCTCCAATCCTTCGGCCGGTTCTTTGCAGCGCAATCTCAAAAAAAGCCTTTTGGCCGAGACACGCTGTGAAGCTCCAACATCATAAGCTTCTCGCCCGAAAAAAATGACCAAACGCAAGAAATGGACCTGGTAATTCTCCAATGGTTTCAAGGACCAACCACAATAACCAAGTTGATGGCAACATGTAATGACATCATGGGAACTTAACTTGCCATGACAGCAACGTTGGCAACGTTGGCAACGACGCACCTGAAGGAACTGGATCAGCACAATTTATCTCGCGAAACGAGATCTCCACACCCACGACCTGCGCCAGAAGGCCCATGACTGGTGGATGTTGCAGCCCTAGACTTGCTTAACGGGACATTTACCACAACCTGCAAAATAGCTTAAATCAAACGGCTGAAATTCAACTTAAACCGATCCAAATTTTCATATCTCCCAGGCACTTTTTAGTTGGTGAAGCGATCCCATCTGGTTTCCCCAAATGCTGAAGGATCCCATCTTGGCAAGACACCCCTCACCAGGCAAAGGTCCATGGAGGCTCCAAAAATGGGGCCGTGTGGCCATGGCAACATGCTGTGGTAAACACTTGGCGTATCGACCAAGAAAAAAGTGAATGCTTCGAACAAGTTTTTTTCTGACAAGCAAGACCAATGCAACCAGGTCAGCAAAATTAGGATTGGGCAACCATCACGATTGCTAGCAGCAAAATCATGTTCGCTGCAACCTGGACGTTTGCCCGGAGTTGATGTCCCGCTTTCCTGATTTTGATCCCTCATGAAGATAAAGTTGATGTTATTAACCCATTTAACATATTGGTCATAGGAGGTGGCAAATGTTGATCCCTCATGAAGATAAAGTTTACGTTGTTACCCCAGTCAACATTGGTCATAAGGGGTGGCGAATTTGAATCCCTCATGAAGACAAAGTTAATGTTATTACAGTATCCCACTCCTCGTATTGTTCAGAGGGGGTGGCGAATTTTGATCCCTCATGAAGATAAAGTTGATGTTATTTCCCCAATCAACATATTGTTCTGTTGTGTCAGAATCATGAGTCTGGGCAAACGTTAAGGTTGCGGACAACATGTTAACCAAACATTGGATTAAAGAAAGACATCAATCATGGGGATACACATGACTTAACCTTGAAACGCGCAAAGACGGGAATATCAAGCAATCAGATGGGTACATCATGAAGTCATGAGGACATAAGCAAGTAGAGGCAGATCAATCAAGAATATCAATGCGGTGGTCGAAATGGTTCATCAAGGAAGCAAGAACGGCTGATCATGTTTTCTCTGCGATTGGTTTCCAAAGACTGACAAAGATGCCCCACTTCAAGCTTCTAAGTCTACCTCATAGTGAATGCTCAGCAAGCATCGCAAGCAAACTTTGAAAACCAGAAGAACTGCCCATGGCCAGCCTGAAGCGCTGAATTAACTCCTCGTTCTCTGCCTGTCATACCTGTTATCGTATTTTTAAAAAAACTGACATTGTCTGTATACACATGAGTCAACTATAATTTGGCCATCAAAAAATGACGTTTTGACCCTCTAAAAATCTGGAAATCTGTGGGGGCCTTGTATCCAAAGTTGACAGCACAAGCTATGTTCATCTTCATGCAATGACAATGAAAACCGTTTGCTATCCAACATGCTGCAAACATGTGAGATAGTGGTATAGGTAAATAACCAACCGTGTTGCCTGCTGCCAACACAAAGCAAACCTTTTTTACCTATGTTTTTCCATATCATATGCCATCAGTGCTATCCATTCCGGGCTTGCCAAGACTGCCAAACCCACTGTGAAGCGCGTCAGGAGGACCTCAAGTGCGAGCTTTGACGCGGTATCCTGCCGCAAACATTGGTGCAGCTGATCGATCTAGGCTGCCACTGTGTTCAACATCTCCGGGATGGTCGCAGCTCAGTTTTTTATCAATACCGTTCTTTGAAATAAGAACCGCTTCACCCACATTTCCAATAGATTCGTTTCAACAAATTTGGTCCCCAATTTGTGGGCTATGCACTGCAGAGGTTTGTCCCAAATAGGCGTGTCATGTCGTCCTCGGTTCCACCTGATGTTCTGCTCGGGAGTTGACCTGTCACGTGAAGTGTGTTGGGAGCTGTTCGTACCAACGGTTGTTGTGGTTGATGGTGGCAACCGTTGATGGTTAGTCATGGTTGCTGGTTTTTGATAGTTGTTCCTGGCGATCAAAGTTAGCTTCATGGTGTTCCATCCTCATTTTTCACAATTGTTTCGCATAATTTCCCTCATTCCACTGATGCAGCGACGTGAAGTGGACTAAGACGTAAGTCCTATGGTCCTATGCGCTGCTACAGCGTAGCTTGACAATGCTCATAACTGCAATCGTATTGCTACAATATTTTAAGCAAGGGTGCACCAACACGAACCGCCAATTGACCAAACATCCACCCAAAAAAACGTTGCACATCACTAGTCTTGCAGCTGGGTGGTACCCAAATGGCATGAGATCACCGCCTTCAGCCGACTTTCTCACATCCAGCTGCCACTTCCGTCAACCACCCGCATCCCATCATTCCAGTTGCGTGAACAGGTTTAGAAACAACAAGCAAACGCTTGCAAACTCATGTCCACTGTCAACACGATGCGCACCAACCCCAGCACCAACCTTTTTGGATTCGGTCCAATGTTGATGTTGGCGATATACGTCTCCTTTGGACGGGCTCTCAGTCGCTCCAGGCAAACTCCCCGCGGCCCCACTCTTTGTACCCCCGAGGTGGCTGGAGCTTCCAACTGTCTTTGGCCAGATGCATTCGAAACAAACCCCAGATACTTGCTGCAGGGTACCTTGTTGGTTTCCGATCTTGGTCTTACCCGAAAAGAGTTTCGAAGTGTTGTGATTGGATCTTGAAGGACGTCATCTACCAAATTTATATGCAAACAAAAACAAAAACACAAAATTCACAAGACTGGGTCCAAGCACACAGCTCCGTGGGCCTCGAACGGCATGGTCAGTTCTTGCTGCTCAGTGCGCAGCTGCATGTGCCCCTCGTCCAGGTCGATGGCAAAGCCGAGGACGTCGTTGACTTTCCACGGTGCGATCTGCAGCCGTTCCCTTCTCCCACCGTGCCAGCAGCAGCGCCCTGACCCATCAAACGCCCAGCCATTGGAATCATCGCCGACGCCTTCACCGTCATCATCTCCACCCTCGAAATCTGTACTGAGCCAACCCAGCTGAGGGCAGCCGAACTCGCTCAAGATCTGGATTTCATTGTAAAACTTGCCTTTGGGGCACCGCAGGTGAAGAAAATGTAGCCGTGCGGCGGTGTTTCAGATGGTTTCAAAGCAGTGAGCCCAACCAGCTGGGGCTCAGGGCCGGGGCGGGCACCTGCACGCAGCAACGCTTCGGTCACGGGGCCATTAGGGTCCTTTGCCCTTGCAATGTCCAAAGCACGAACTTTGCCGATGCCTGCAGCGTTGACGTCCACAAAACCTAGGAGAAATTCCACGACCATCAAGTGATCGCCGTCTGCGGCTGCATGCAAAGAACGTACCCCGCAGTGGCAACCCGAACTGTGAAGAAATTGCACGACCTCCAAATGGCCGTTGCGGGCCGCCCAAATTCCAGCAGTGTCACCAAAGTTGTTGGCTTTGTCCAGGTCACATCCGGCCCTGTGAAGAAATTGCACCACCTCCACATGGCCGTTGAAAGCCGCACCTATTCCTGCAGTGTCACCATCGTTGTTGGCTTTGTCCAAGTCACATCCGGCCCTGTGAAGAAATTGCACCACCTCCACATGGCCGCTTTGGGCCGCAAGAATTCCAGCAGTCCAACCATCGTTGTTGGCTTTGTCCAAGTCACATCCGGCCGTGTGAAGAAATTGCACCACCTCCACATGGCCGTGTTGGGCCGCAAGAATTCCAGCAGTCCAACCATCGTTGTTGGCTTTGTCCAGGTCACATCCGGCCCTGTGAAGAAATTGCACCACCTCCACATGGCCGTTGAAAGCCGCACCTATTCCTGCAGTGTCACCATCGTTGTTGGCTTTGTCCAAGTCACATCCGGCCCTGTGAAGAAATTGCACCACCTCCACATGGCCGCTTTGGGCCGCAAGAATTCCAGCAGTCCAACCATCGTTGTTGGCTTTGTCCAGGTCACATCCGGCCCTGTGAAGAAATTGCACCACCTCCACATGGCCGTTGAAAGCCGCACCTATTCCTGCAGTGTCACCATCGTTGTTGGCTTTGTCCAAGTCACATCCGGCCGTGTGAAGAAATTGCACCACCCCCAAATGGCTGTTTTGGGCCGCAAGAATTCCAGCAGTCCAACCATCGTTGTCGGCTTTGTCCAAGTCACATCCGGCCCTGTGAAGAAATTGCACCACCTCCACATGGCCGCTTTGGGCCGCAAGCATTCCAGCAGTCCAACCATCGCTGTTGGCTTTGTCCAAGTCACATCCGGCCGTGTGAAGAAATTGCACCACCTCCACATGGCCGTGTTGGGCCGCAAGAATTTCTGCAGTGTCACCATCGTTGTTGGCTTTGTCCAAGTCACATCCGGCCCTGTGAAGAAATTGCACCACCTCCACATGGCCGTTTTGGGCCGCAGCAATTCCTGCAGTGTCACCATCGATGTTGGCTTTGTCCAAGTCACATCCGGCCCTGTGAAGAAATTGCACCACCTCCACATGGCCGTTTTGGGCCGCAAGAATTCCAGCAGTCCAACCATCGTTGTTGGCTTTGTCCAAGTCACATCCGGCCGTGTGAAGAAATTGCACCACCTCCACATGGCCGTTTTGGGCCGCAAGCATAGCTGCAGTGTCACCAGTATATGTCCCCCGTTCCAACTCGCTTTGGCCACACGATTGCAGTGCCTGGATGGTGCTGAGTTGGCCTCCGCGCGCGGCCCAGTGCAGCGCAGATTTGCCTTGCCACTCCGCAGTAAGCGAAACCCCGGCGTCGACCAACGCGTGGATCACCGAGCTCTGCCCAGCTTCAGCAGCTTGGCACAGCGCCGCCACGCCATCGTCGTCCTCGACAGACCGCAGCAGGTGTGGAATCTGCAACGCCACGCCGAACCGCGCTGCCAGCTCCAAGCGTCCACCCCTCCTGCCCGCTATGACGGGGAAGAAGGGCAAAGCAAACAACGACATGGCGACGTCGTGCGCCAGTGCCGTGAGAAATCCCAAGGCAAAGGTGAAAAGAACCAGCAAAGCGACGATCACCACGGCAGGCTCTTCAACCGCAAGGCAGTCACTTCCAACTGCAATGGAAAAAGACCAAGCGCACAACCACAATGTGCCCAAGGTTTGTAAAAGACGGAGCGCAAGCAAAGACCTGGAAAACCTATGTTGGGCTGCTAAATCTGCCAAATTGCAGCACCAGTAGGTGCCAAGGAGGCTAGCCATGACACTGACAAGATATTCTTTCTTGAAGAGCTGAGACCATGCCAGGTTCAACCCGAAACTTCGGGATTTGAAGACTGCTGTGATCAACAGCAGTTCCACTGCCAGTATCAGAGGCAAATACGGCTGCTGAACCCCATGAAGTTTGGCACCAATCGGCCGAAGACACATTCCCAGCAATGCCCAAGCACCAATGCGCGAAAAAATGTCACACCATCTGAAGCATAGCAAGGCACCTGGTGGCAAAATGTTCTTCTCCAGTTTGCGACTTTCAGGAACGCAGAGTTCATAAGCATTGTTGATTCCCACCGCAACGGTCAGGATGGACATAGCGATTGATCCGCATAAAATGAGCAGGTCGAGCAAATTTTCTTGGGGCGGTTCCAGGGCGGCATCCGAATCGGTCACCAGGATCGGTCACCAGGATATCCGAATCGAGAACTAAGAATCGGTCACCGGATTTCCAGGATCGGTCACCGGATTTCCAGGATCGGACACCAGGATCGGACACCGAGAATCGGTCACCAAGCAGATCGAGACATGTTAGGGTATAGCAACTATACCAAACCAACCCGAATCGGTCACCAAGCAGATGAAGAAATGTTAGGGTATAGCAACTAAACCAAACCAACCCGAATCGGTCACCAAGCAGATGAAGAAATGTTAGAGTATAGCAACTATACCAAACCAACCCGAATCGGTCACCAAGCAGATCAAGAAAGGTATAGGGTATAGCAACTATACCAAACCAACCCGAATCGGTCACCAAGCAGATCAAGAAAGGTTAGGGTATAGCAACTATACCAAACCAACCCGAATCGGTCACCAAGCAGATCAAGAAAGGTTAGGGTATACCATTGCTAGGCGCTCGGCAATGCTCGTGTGCAGGAAGCTTCAAGTCCATCTATCTGGCATTCTTTCTGGCATTCTATGTGGCATATCTTCTGACATTTTATCTGGCATATCTTCTGACATTTTGGCATGAAAACGAAATAGTCTTGTTGATGTCAGACGAATTCATCAACATTAGAGGCCCTTACTGTTGATAAATTTCTTGCCGCGCATCGCCCGCTATCATTTCCCCTTTCCGAGGCGCGTTTTTCGTTTGGCCCTGTTGGACGGCTAGATGCTCAGAGTGGAAGATGTCGATTGGAAGCTCTTGTTTCTTGTGCTGAATGGTTTGATTGAAAATGCTTGAAGTGTTGTTGAGCAGGGTCTGACTAGTTCCGCATGACAATGAAACAGTCTTATTGATGTCAGAAGAATTCATCAACATTAGAGGCCCTTACTGTTGATAAATTTCTTGCCGCGCATTCACCCACTAGCATTTCCTGTTTCCGAGACGCGTTTTTCGTCTGGCCCTGTCGGAACATTGGCTAGCATTCAGACCCGAACATATCTGTATGTGTGTGAGGGCGTCAAAAGATCTTGGCCCGTATCCTTATCTTCTGACATTCTATTTGGCATATCTATCTGGCATTCTTTCTGGCATTCTATGTGGCATATCTTCTGACATTTTATCTGGCATATCTTGTGGCCTGCGTTGGCCTCTTTATAGAGGCTCCTCTGTCAGGCACCAGAACTATTCACTAATTTCCCAGAACTAATCACTATTTTGTCACTTTTTTGACAGAACTAATCACTAAATTTGGTGTGGCATCCATTATATCTGGAATTGGGAATACAGAGAGAGTAAACCTACAACTGACTTTTTGGCAGTGGGCACTTGAATTTTCTCTTTTGTCCTATCCAGGACACTTGCACTGGCTCAAAAATTGAGCCCGCTGTAGTTTGCAGTGGTCAGCCAGGGTCATGGCTGCTAGGGGCCATGGGGAGGAGAGCAAATCTTCAGATGACTGTGGGCCATTCGTGAAATCACTGATTTCCCTTTTCCCTGACAGCGAGCCTGAAACTGAACCGATCCTTGTCTTAAATGGAAGTTGCTATGTCCTAACACCTATGTGGATAGCTCATCTCCCTTTAGCTTGCAGTCTGCAAGGCTATCATGGAGTAATTCATGATAATCTGGCAGGTAGCGACTGAGGGATGGCTGTTATGCCTATGCCGTTAAGATCCTCGGGATTATCATTGTTTGATGAGAAAAAAGGGGAAAATGCGAAATTGAATATAAACAAAGTGGGAATACCAATTTCGTTTGCTTGAAATTGCGATTTAGCCTAACAAAGTAGTAGACACGTGGGAGTGACTCTATAGGAATATCTTGGGATATGATGTGACCAACAATTTAAATAGAACTTGGAATTTGGGTTTGTCCAGAGATTGGAGGTTTCTGGGCCCCAACCACATTGGGAATTCAATGGGGGTACAAGGGGATAGGATATGGGATATGAGTGAATCAACAAAATAATCTGTGTTTCCCTATACCCAAAATGATAAGAGTACAAATTCCCAGATACGATGTGGAAATAAAAAATAAAACCATGTTCAGCCCGACTCATGTACACTTGCCATTTGTTTTTTATTTTTGGCATGTGCATTTCGGTCATGGAGTGTTTTATCTATCCCCCACTGTGAGAGCGTGCAATATCAAATGGGATAAGCCCCGGTTGTATACATGCAAGCCAAAGTCAATCCCACGTAAGACACCTCACCAGCTGGGAAAAACATGACGCTTTCATTCTGCTAGTATTTGGGCTATCGACGATTTGCCATTGCCGCTTTGGGTTCCTGCTGCGCACAGAAGTAGATTCAAACCATTTCAAACCCACAACCTTGCAACGACAAAGCAAACAAACTTAGACATGTCACGCTTGGCACGGCAACCGCCCATGACTTTAGGTGTTCGACGGCAGACAACTTGAATGAGCCCAAGACCTTTCAGTGGGCGCAGCGCTATGCAGACAAAGTGGGCTTGTCCACTATGAAGGGTTTTCTTCGCAACGTGAAGCTGCATGTCTTAATGCAGGCATGGTTGGATTTTCTTGGTGCCGATCAGCTTTGGTAGCTTTGAAGGTATTAGGTGGGATATGGTATGCCACAGCTTTGGATACTTTCCCGTATTTTTCAGGGGGTTACCATCGCAGCTCATGGCTGTCCAATCCGAGGCTGGACATCGCCGAAGGTTGTGCTGGGGCTGCCACTGGAACTTACGCGATGATGCTTGACAGCAAAAGTTCATCAAACCAAACAAGTGGGCTGAATTGTGATCGCTTTGATGTCCTGCTCTGACTAATGTTTTTGAAATCTTGAGCGTTTGATTAGGTGACAGACTACCAATTAGATCCCAGGATTTAGGGCTCGGTGCCTAGTATACCTACAGCTCGTGAAATTCCTTTTTCTCATGTTTACATCCTTGGGAAAGGTTTGACTGCCTCCTGATTTTGATCCAAAGAGTGTTCGTGGTTCTTGTCAGAAAGGACATATGCCCAAACCAGGCAGTTGCCCAGAACATCGGAGAGATGGTGAGCAAAGTTATTCCCCATGCGTTTGATTCGCCACATGGTGGGCAAGCTGACCGGGAAACGGTTCAACAACTCATGGCTTACAATCGGGCAGTTCTGTCAGATTTGGGCAGAGAGCCAACTTTCCCCCCTCCATCCCAGGACGGGAGTGGCCGGGGTGTCCAAAATTGGTTCACTGCCAGGGAGCTTTGGGTTCCTGGTTTTAAAGTAGAAGCTGAACTAATCACTATTTTTTCCGGATTTTTCCGGAACTAATCACTATTTTTGCCAGCAATGTGCCAAAAAGACTTACAAATTTCCAAGCGGACCGGCTCCCAGGCTGTAGGTCTCACTAATCCCCATGCCCCGGTTTGGCAGGATGGCAAGTCTTCTGAGCAGCGCAAGAAACTTGTGAAGAGTATGAAGAAAGAGCTTGGGCTGCAACCCTATGGGGAAATACCATCCTAAAGTGAAACCATTCTCCCCAAGGAGGTTGGTGACAAGCTCAATGCACGTGAAAAGGAATCCCTTGATCTTCAATGGGCCATCCTGCAAGCCCCTTTGCTGAAACTCAGGTTTGGATTTAAGATTCTCAGCTTGTAAGAAGTAGATACAGTAGATGAGATTTGGGGAGCTCAAGAATTGCAAGATGCAACTTGCAAGAGACCAATCAAACGTGACTAGTGGCTAGGCTAGACCCAAATCAGCTAGACAAAACACTATCGCTCAGAAAAAGCTACAGAACAAAGGAAAAAGGAAACCATTGAAAATAACATTAACATGTTTTTTAGCTGATGTCATCATGATGTCAAATAGGCTTGTCTAGAGAACCGTTCGAAACCGTTTCGAACCGCTCACAAGCTTTTGCCAGTGATTGGTTCGAAACCGTTCGAAACCGTTTCGAACTAATCAATACCTCTACATAAGACATGTCACCCCATATCCAGCAAATAGCTTCAAATAGTTCGAAACCGTTCCGAACCGTTCACTAATTACGTGGTAGCTTGTTGGGTGCGTGAATGGTTCGAAACCGTTTCGAACCGTTTCCCGCTAATCACCGGTGATTAGTTCGAAACCGTTTCGAACCGTTTCCCGCTAATCACTGCATCAGATATGTTACATACTTTTTTGTTGAGATTTTTACTTTAAGATTTATAACTTATAACAACTTATAACTTCTAGCACTTAAATCTATTCATATTCAAATGTTTTATGATGTGTTCTGTTGTAGTTCCCTTGTTATTCTTCTGAGCGGCGCCGGTGGAAACGACCACATCCGTTGAATACATTGTTCAAGTGAAAAGAATGTTGTGTGCGTGATTGCCATTGTGGTCTTCTCTCCTCTTGTCTTCTGGTTGCGCACTTGGGATCTGAACACTTGTCTAAAATGCCACAGTGGGGATCACTCGAAGGAAAGTAATTCTTATGAAGTGTTACACTGCAATTTGAATGGTTTTCAGTTTTCATCCTAAGTTCCAATCTCTTATCCCAGATCCATCTCTGTGATAGACTGACCCTGCTCAAATCTCAGGAAACCCAAGACCGAAGCAAAGGAGAACGCAATTGTCAAGAACAAGAAACGCAAAGACAAGCCGACTGAAAAGTCTGACGCAGCCGAGGGGTCGTCAAAGCCCGCCAAGGGTCGCAAAAGCAAGTGACCAGTTTTCTTCGATGTTTTCCAGGGATAGTCTTTACTGGAAAGCCGCCAGTAAACAGGGATGCCTTGGAGATCTAATCTTGGGGCGTGGACAAGGATAAGAGGTGGGTGTAGCCACCACATGGTCCTGCTGTGACATAAATGGACAAAATTTGTCGAAACTATGACATAGTTTGTGCTTGTTGTTTTTCAAACATTGTTTTCCGGGTTCATGTGACAACACGGGGACCAAAGGCCTGCAAATATGGCGCTTGAAACCTCCCTCCACCTTGTCTACTTTCTTTTGCTTAGCACAAACCGTGCTGACATGAGGACACAACGGCAGGAACCAGACAAAACGGAAATCTTTGCTTTCTGCAGCATTTTGGCATTAAATCAAATCTGGCCAGGCCATGCCAGGCCATATTGAGACTTCGAAGCTGGGGGTGAGAATTTGGCTTTGGGCCTAGGATTCGAATCTCTCAGTACATGTCATTTTCCGGGTCAGCCACGAACAAATGCAAATAAATCCGGCATTGATCACCACATCAGAAGAACCTTCCCATATACCTTCACTATGTATATGCTTTAATTTATGTGTGATATAGGGTTTCCATGTATGATTTTGTGATTAGTTCCTGTTTTTTCCTCCAAATTTAGTGATTAGTTGGGGCCATTCCACCATAGTTTTTGTGAGTAGTTCTTGCAGTTCTTGTGAATAGTTTCTTTACATATTCTCCTTTCATGGCAATTTGTGAATAGTTTCCAGGTAATGTGGGTGAAATTAGTGATTAGCGTAGGGCTGCCCCCCCTTCCCACAGACAAAGAGGCCAAGGCAGCTCCCAAGGCATATCTTCTGACATTTTGGAATGAAAACGAAATAGTCTTGTTGATGTCAGACGAATTCATCAACATTAGAGGCCCTTACTGTTGATAAATTTCTTGCCGCGCATCGCCCACTATCATTTCCCCTTTCCGAGACGCGTTTTTCGTTTGGCCCTGTTGGACGGCTAGATGCTCAGAGTGGAAGATGTCGATTGGAAGCTCTTGTTTCTTTTGCTGAACGGTTTGATTGAAAATGCTTGAAGTGTTGTTGAGCAGGGCATGACTAATTTCGCATGACAATGAAACAGTCTTATTGATGTGAGACGAATTCATCAACATTAGAGGCCCTTACTGTTGATAAATTTCTTGCCGCGCATCACCCACTATCATTTCCCCTTTCCGAGGCGCGTTTTTCGCCTGGCCCTGTTGGGAGGCTAGATGCTCAGAGTGGGAGATGTCCAATAGACATTACTTTATCTTTAAGCAGAAGGGTTTGATTGAAAATGCTTGAAGTGTTGTTGAGCAGGGCATGACTAATTTCGCATGACAATGAAACAGTCTTATTGATGTGAGACGAATTCATCAACATTAGAGGCCCTTACTGTTGATAAATTTCTTGCCGCGCATCACCCACTATCATTTCCCCTTTCCGAGGCGCGTTTTTCGCCTGGCCCTGTTGGGAGGCTAGATGCTCAGAGTGGGAGATGTCCAATAGACATTACTTTATCTTTAAGCACAAGGGTTTGATTGAAAATGTTTGAAGTGTTGTTGAGCAGGGCATGACTAGTCTCGCATGACAACGAAATGGTCTTATTGATATCAGACGAATTCATCAACATTAGAGGCCCTTACTGTTGATAAATTTCTTGCCGCGCATCGCCCACTATCATTTCCTGTTTCCGAGGCGCGTTTTTCGTCTGGCCCTGTTGGGAGGCTAGATGCTCAGAGTGGGAGATGTCCAATAGACATTACTTTATCTTTAAGCAGAAGGGTTTGATTGAAAATGTTGTTGAGCAGGGCTCTTGAACTACTTTGATTGCCTGGATCGCTACCGTATACTCGGAACATTGGCTAGCATTCAGACCCGAACATATCTGTATGTTTGTGAGGGCGTCAAAAGATCTCAGCCCGTATCCTTTCACCCATAGTTACTAAAGCTATGTGGCCACATTTTCATCCGAGGCAAGATGCGCAATGATGCAGATACAATTCAGTAATCGCACTGATTCTATTTATTGTTTGGAAATGCAGAGTTTCGCATTCAACCCAAAGTAGCCTACTTTCTGCTTGGCTTGGGTTGAGGAAAACAACTCCACACAAATCCCATTGAAGCCTGGGCCAAGGGCAAGAACTCGCTGCTTTACCTACTATGGACCTCCACTGATCATTGAGAGTGAGCGCTGGGTTGAACGCAAACATACATAACGTGGTGTGATCTCATCTCAAGATGTTGCATTACAAGTTCATCATGTTGATCCGCCTCTTGAATTTTCTTTTAACCGTATGAAATGTACGGAACTGTTAAATGATCATCCTTTGATGTAGAGTGCTGTTTGCAGACGACCAAGTCGCTGCAACTGCTTTTTGTAGGCCTAGGGACGTCTAGGGATACCAAAGTGGACTTGAAACTTCCTGCGCACGAGCATTGCCGAGCGCCTAGCAATGGTATCTCCGTGGAGGGATCCCGGGCAGCAACTGCCAGAGGCATGTTGCGCACGAAGAGCAAGGTTGGTTTGGTATAGTTGCTATACCCTAACCTTTCTTGATCTGCTTGGTGACCGATTCGGGTTGGTTTGGTCTAGTTGGTATACTCGAACATTTCTTGATCTGCTTGGTGAGCGATTCGGGTTGGTTTGGTATAGTTGCTATACGCCAACCTGTTGCTTTTTTCTCAATGATGCATAATGATGCAAAACAATTTACCTGTTTGTTTAGCTTTATTTGTTGCCCCACACTGTTTGAAGGGGTGTATTTATCGAAGGAAGTTTAGAAATCAAACGTCCGACAATATGGACAGATGGAATAGCAGAGGCGGGAAGAGTCAGAGAGGAGAAGAAAAGAGGAGAGAAGATCAGAGAGGAGAAAGAGTGAGAAGGAAGAAGATGCAGGTGCGCGAAAAAATAGGAAAGTCGCGATTCACTGTGTTTTTCCAATGATTTGTGGCTCCAGAGGGTCGAAAAGTAACCTCGCTAAAGCGGCGGGATGCGGAGCCATCTGGCCAGATGAGAAATGAAAAGTTGCACGCCGTTGTAGCGCGAAGCACATTTCCAAGTCAAAATGCGCAAAGCACCTCAGTTTCGGAGCAGTTCTAGAAGTCGCGATGGCGCGAAGCACATTTCCAAGTAAAAAAAGACATAAGACACCATGTTCGGACCACTTTTGGTAGTTGAGACGGCGCAACGAAACTCCAGTCGACCTTATTTTCGTACGTGCGCGCGCACGCGGCCAGTGAACGTGCAAACGCACGCACGTACGCGCACACGTCCGTCCACTTGTACGCACAGGTCCGTTCACTCGTTCGCTCACACGTGCACTCGTCCGTTCACTCGTTCGCCTTACGTTCGTCACCACGTC
>CAMXCT020001195.1:0-72500 GCA_947184155.2 Cladocopium goreaui | reverse complement strand
ACAGCTGTGTGCGATGCTCACCGCACGTCAGGATTGCCCACTCCATGATCTTCCGGATCTGGTCGGTGAAGCAAGGCCCTGGGGCGAACCTGCGCAGGTTGCCCAAATCCACCATTTTCGCATGCAAGACGTGGAACTCTTTGCCCAACGGTTCTCGCAACACCACCGCGGCCGCAATGGCCAGTGCCAGGTCGAGCAAACCACAGACTTTGACGGCGAAAGCCCCGGGACCAGCTGGGCAAATGACAGATCCGCCGTGGATTTCCGGTTCATCGGCCGCCTTGTCGCACAGCTCTTCTCTCACGGCCAGGAGGAGAGGCGTCTCCTCTTCCTCCCCGTCACTCGATTCGGGCAGCGGTCGGATGCTTTGAACCGACGCCTCCCGAGGCCGGCGCCTCCAAGGCCGCGACAAACCGCAACCCATGGCCGACACCACAATCGTTTCTTCTACTCAAAAGCGAGTGCAGAAAGGCCCACGTTGTACCACGCGATCTCATCTTGCGAAATGCTGCTTCTTGGCACGTGACACATAACACACTTCCTTTTGGGACATGTTGGAAGGGGTTGGCATGAAATGGAGTGTATGTGGGAATGTGTTAGCATTGCTTTGAATCGCTCAAAAACCTTCTGCAAGCCAGAATTTCAGCCAGGCCACAATGTGGATACCTGCTGAGTCCAGTTTCTTCCTTGTCTCAATACAACTGACGCCAGAAACCTGCTCAGTTTGACAAAAGGGAAAGATAGCTTCAGATCAGGACGCAACTGAGGACCGCGCTATGCAAAATGGCGCCGTGCCAAGACAATTTTGTCATCCACATGGCGCACTTGCTGCTGTTGGGCCGGGCAACATATTTTTCTGCCTCGGTCAGTTCTGGACGTCAAAAGAATGACGAGAATGACAAGAATGACAAGCTAGATGTTTTAGATGTTCCTTACATCAACTTTGCATCAGAATCATGACAGCCGAGACCTGTCAGCAAGTGCGGGGCAAAAGGGTTTGTCAAGATCAAAATCCTTGGAACTGCATGGGACTCTTGCGCAGCAAATGCGCAATGCACATCAATGTACTATATGTACTTGACATTTTTCATGAAAATGGAAAAAGGCATGTTACGGCAACCTTGAAAACACCCAAAAAAAATCCATCAGCTCGAACTGTGCTTCGCAAAGAAAACGCGCGCGATGTTTCGACTGGCGGAATGATTCTTGAAGGCTGGGATGAGGAGATGTCATGAACAAACCATTGTCATAGCGAGCAGAGCTGCGTGCTGAAATCTGCGGAAGATACCTTTGAAACCGCGTTTCCGCAGGCATAGAGCTGCTAGGTCCTTTTCTCTGGGCTTGAGCCAAGGCACGTGAAATGTCCTTGGCGTGTCATCCTTGCTGCAGGGGCCATGCTATTCTTCACGACAGCTACGCCCTTCTACATTTCATGCTATGCAAAACATCTATGCCATGAGATCCATGACAAAACGTGAGTACCCTTCTACTCACCATGAATCTTTTGAAAAACACCTGGGAGATTCACCGCACTCCCCCTTTGGCTTTCAGCCAAACTCAAAAACTTCAGAGATCCCCTTGGACCCTTCAGCAGATCTCTTCACACCTCCGTCACTTGATCGCCATCTTCCATGGCTTCGCCAACGACGTCCCACTCTGGCAACCGCGGAGTAGGCACTTGTTGGGGTGGAGGGGCTGCAACGGTTGGTCGGCGCAAGGGCGGTTGCACCGCCGCTGGGCCAATCTCTGACTATCCAGCGCCTGCCGTGAGCCAGACAAACCTCCTTCCACCTTGGTATAGATCTTGCTGGATCCCTTCTTGGTCCCTCTCTTCAGCGCGCGTCCCAGAGCAGCCTCATAGTCCACTTGTGCTTGCGGGTGTACTTCTGGACCGCGATCGAAGCCATCCGTACTGCCCATAGAACCCGTAGCCCGGTTTGCTCGGGGAGCGCTGAGGGTTCCTTGTTGCCCTTGCACAGGGGCCCTTCGCCATCGGCGGGCAATGGAGCCATGGGCGATTGCCCTCTCAACTGTCTTCCCGGCCTCCAGTCCTTCAAGAGCACGTTGTTGGTGGGACCTGGCTTCCACCGTAGCATCATCTTCTGCATTGATTGCCGCGGCACTGATTGCCACAGGCGCTGAATATCCTTGAGGTACACCTTGTGGCGCCTGGCTGAACCCAGGTCCCCAGTGCGCCTCACTGCCCTCGAAGTGCTGGTCCGTCTCCAAGTTCATTGGTGGAGCCAACCAGGATTCCGTCACCCCCTGGTTGAACTCGTCCACAGTCTCCGGTGGTACACCTGGCGGGTGCAGTCCCCCTTCTTCAGCCATAGCAGGGGTTGGACCTTGCGAACCAGCTGAAGTGACGAAGATGGTATATCCTCGCCATTGGTACGGCCGTTCTTTTTCGACTGGCCCATCCCAACGATCAACCACAGTCAGCTTCCTCACGGGATACCCCACTGGGTACCTGATTTGCATTCGCTCCGGCTGGAGCTCTAAACCGCTTTTCGGCGACTTGCGGTGCAAGGGATGCAAACTCTGCCACCTAAGTTTGCGGTGGTACTTGATCCAGAAGGATCGGCCTCCCAGCTGGAGGTTTTTCCAGTAATCGGAGCTCCCCTGTGGCGGCTCCTGAAATAGGTCCAGTGCCAGCAACTCAGCGCCCATCGGGAAAGTTTCCACTTGCGCCGCCGGGGACGCCATGGCTTTGAGGCGCGGCCGAGAGACTGGGGAGCCTTGGAGGCTAAGGTCCAATAGTTTTGGCATCTCCAATTCGGGAGACTCTCTACAAGCCGTCATCCTAGCCACAGCCGAACCATCAGCCGAACCCTCGCTACGAACCCGACCTTCACCTGAAACACCTGCCTCCTGCAACTCTCCTACCAGAACGGGTTCGTTTTCCCTCGTTCTGCTCTTCCCTACGGCCCACTCTGTCTTTCTTTTTTCATTCTTGTGGCCCTTGGCTCTTGTTGGGTCTTCTTTGTTCTTGTCAACTTGGCTCCAACCTCTCGCCTGCACAGGACCTACCAACTTCACACTTGGAACTGGATCCACCACCACATCAGCCCTGTACACTGAGCTACGCACATTCTCTACATCATCCACGAAACCCGTGATGGAGGTGGTGGAATCATTATAGTTTACATCGTGACCTACCCTAGGAAACGACCGTAGAGACGGTACATCGTCCAAGTCGTGACCTACCCTAGGAAACGACCGTAGAGACGGTACATCGTTCAAGTCGTGACACCGTGAGCACTTGACGACCAAAAGCAGAGCAGCTATTCCCACCAAAAGAGCTCCCAGCGACGCAGTCAGCGGTTCCAGTTCCAGCATAGCTTCTCGAAGTTGTGCAGCACGAGCTAAAAAGCACGCTGCTCCAGCCACACCAGAGATCGCTGCAACCTTAGCTGCAGTGGCGACCTTGGCGGGACAATCCTCAGCCGACGGGAAGCTCATACCCAAAAATGACCAAAACCGAACCCATGCAGATGGCTGAGAGATAGCCTTGGTGAGAAAATCCGCTATCAGATCCGATCCCCTAACATGACAAATTCTCCACTGGTTACCTAACTGCAATTTTTCCTTCAGGCAGTTGGCACGGAGCCGGAGATGCCTTGTTCTCCAAGGACCGTCAGGCTTCTGCGCTATTTGAATTGCTGACAAGTTGTCCCCTAGGATCACCTTTTCAAACCCTTCACCGTTTGGTTCACCGGTGATTGCTACCATCAAAGCTTCAGCCGACATCAGCATGGTTAAACTCTCTACATATCCCATCAGCTCTGCCTCCGCCGTGGATAACACGGAGAACGCTTGACGTGAGGATTCCCATTGAATGGGGCCCCCAGCAAGGCATGTCACTATGCCCTGAATGCTCCTCTCACCCCCCGGGGCAAAGCTGACGTCTGAGAAAGCCTCCAAGAGTCTGTCATGCCGCGGGATGCTGAGTTGGTCAGCCTCCCCATGGCTGGAATCACAAGGCCCGTACACTAATCCTACCGTGGGGGTACCCTTCAAAAATTCCAACAGCTGAACACCCAAATTCATCGACCACCTAGGATTTTTCAAGGTGTTTCGACCCATCATCCCCACCCCATAGCTTATATCGGGACGAGATCGTATTGAAAGCCAGAGCAGCTCCCCAGTCAGGGCTTGTGCAGCACGCACGTCCTCAGCTGTGGCAACTTCGGGTTCCTCAGGAGGATCTGACTTGGCCACTGGTGTGTTCCTGGACCGTTGAACGCGATGGCGTTCCAAGAGCTCCTCAATGTATGATGGTTGAGCTACCCTAAGATGCGTGTCATCGTCCCACTTAAGCTCAAAACCACAAAAACGAGTCCATTGATCCTTCCCGACCGTTTCAGGGGTTGAAACCTTCCATTCCTGTTGCAGCCTGGTCAGAAACCCTTGGCGAATATGACTGGGACCTAAGACCATGAGATCATCAACGTAAACCACCAGATGACCACAGCATCCCTCGATAGACCCATCCTTAGATTCCCACCCAATGCGCCACAAATTCCCTTCAGCCGTTTGAACCAACCCCAACCGTTTGCCAGTCGCCGTGTCCGTCCACCGGAAAGTTCTGACTGTTCTGTCCCGATGTCCAGCCCAATGATTTGGGCTACTGTTGAATCCGTAGAGTGCCTTGGACACCCGCCACCGCTCTGTCGGTGACACCACTCCTGCAGCCACTAGGACCTTTGGGGGGATTACTATAGCCTCACGTGTACCAGCTTCAGGGGGTGGTCTTGGTGCCAACAGAAATGCTGTTTTTATATCCGTAACATCCATACCCCATCCCTGTAACACCCCATATCGAATGGCAGCCCTGGTTAGGGTACCATCCGCCCCTGATGCGTACACGCCGGCCGGCGCCGGGTCATTGGCTTCATTAAGAAGGTTTCCACACACTACACCTCTCACCTTTTTGCGACCACCGTTTGGCCCTGCCTTTACTGTACATACCAGTTTACCTGGTACCAACTCGACCTGTGACATGTCAAGCTGACCTTCTTCCACTGGAATGATGGCTTGGGTTTCCTCCGTGAGAGAATGGTACTCATTTTTCATTGCCGGGATCCACTCCTGAAGATTTTTTCTCACTTCATCCAAAGAAACCGTAGTGGTTTGAAGGACTTCACCATCCTTACCCAAATGAACCTGGTCACCACCAACTTGAACACCACAGAGCCTAAGAGTTTCCCGTTTCTCCCGCTCAGCCAAGACACTCAGATCCCTTTCTAACCCACTACGTTCCTCCGTCAACCATTCAATTGTTTGACCGACTACCCTACCACTACTTTCATCCATGGGAACCGTGTGGAGCTTGTCCATGATCTCATGTTGATTCCTGTCACGAACCTCCGACCACACCCGTTCAACCAATCTACACTCCAACCGTCTCACCACCACCTTGGAGATACCATCCACCACCTCCCCCGGAACCGCACTACCGTCCGACGAATCCATCCAAGGCGCATCCACAACCGTCTCCCCCGCCCCTGACGCTTCAGCTACCCCCACATCCAGAGGCACCGAGCTTTCTGGAGAGATGCCAGAGTCTTCAAAAAGGCCAAGAGGCTCCCCCCCATCGGCAACCGATGGAACCAAGGCACGTGGATCATCATCCTCTAAAAGGCTGGGTTCATATTCGGGGTCATCCGTGGTAGAATCATACATCCCATGTGGAAAGGTGACAATGGCTGGTGGTTTGGGAGGACCTAAGGGCAAGGGCTGCTTTCCAACGAGTCTCCTTGGAGGGCATTCCTCAGTCATGTCAATGGGTGGTGGTTGCCCGCCAGCTTCTTGAAGTTCGATGGCGACATCAATACCCATGGGTGATGGTAAAATGGCTTCCCGAACATGCATGACTTTGTGATCCTTGGTCAAAACAACCCACCCTTGAGTCATGACAGGAGAGGGACACAAAAGCCGGGCATCAACAAAAGGCCTAGCCATAGAGCCACGACCATGCCATCGTTTGCGTTTAACCATGACCTCAGCATTATATGGGAGCATGGGGGGTGTCGGGACTCCAAGATCCTTCAACTGTCGCCTGCACCGTTCCTCCACTGCAAATTGCAATGCTGACGGCCAGTGCCGGTTTTCAAGACCGGCTTGGTGTAAATACAGTCTAGTCCTACGTTTCAGCTGTTGGATTTCCGACTCCACCCGGCCGTTTGAACTGGGATCGTCACCCCCAGTCATCGACTGGACCAAATGGTTTTTGGCACACCAAGCTCCCACAGGAACCGACAAAAATTCTTTGGCCCGATCCGAATGGATTCTGCGGGGCTCCAAACCAAGGTACTTGAACCGGGTGAACAACAAATCCAACCCTTGGGTAACCTCAGCTTGGTGGCGGCTTTTCAAAGTAACCGCCAAGGTGACCTGTTTGACCTTGAGAGGAACAGCAACTTGATCCATTTTTTCCAACACTGGATCCTTTACACTCACCTTTTCTTCAAGATCCCCAGAGGGTTCTATTTCAGCTGGCTCAGCCAGTGCCGCTCCCCCGGAGGGAGGGTCTTCATCTGGTTCTTCCAAAGCATACTCAGCTTCGTCTAACCCCTCACCCCATGACGGATCCTCCACTACTTCTACAACATGCTCCCCCAAAACTACCCCATCCGGCAGTGGAGAACTGGTGGACTTGGCATCTTCTTCCATGTCATGAAACCAAGGCACAACTACCGTTCCTACCAGAGCATATTTGACGACCTTCGCAGTGGCTGGGTCCTTCGCCTTGATGAGTGGCACAAGATCTACACTTAAAGACCATGATGATTCACCCCCAAAACGTCTTCGTCGATGTGGTGCGCCGGGCGCCATGTTCAACACACATTGACGACAGTCCCTACGATATGGATGGTGACCTTGCTGAAAGTGTTGTTTCCATCCTTCATATCCCAAAACCTTTTTGACCTCAGGCCTCATGTTTTGATGTGCCCGAAAAAGAGCTTCGACGGAAACCCGAACCGCTTGTTTCAACCCAGGAGCCCATGCTGACCAGCTACTGGTTTGAGCACACCGGTCCCCCAAATCCGGTTTCAGTGGTTGACCCTTTTTGGTGGATCTACACCCGTGAAGCTGTTCGAACCCATCAAAATTAGTCATGACCGTAGTAGGCTTAACTTGGGGATGTCCAAAAGACCCTTGATCGAAAGATACCCTACGGAGGGATTCATCCAAAGATTCCAAGTAGTCCCACTCTGGCCAAGCCCAAAAAGATGGTGCTTCAAGTTCACCAGCATACTCCGCCGGGTCTTCCGGTGATTCCAGGAGGAACCCGACCCCCGGCAACTGTGGCATCTGGCATTCGCGTGCTAGGCACCACAATCCAAGTTGCTTGAGGAAAAGGGCGGAATCGCCGTCCACTTTGAGTTGATCCATGGTCCCCAGACCGCCCAAACAATAACGATCCGAGTAGCGACCCCGAAGTGGAACCGGACCCGGCCGGATGTTTCGCAATCGGGACACTGATCTACAGGGAGGACCTCCTACAATGGCAATGATTGGGACCTGAGTAACTATTTCGGTGAGGTAACCCCATAAATCCGGATTGTGTAAGTCCATCAGTGGATTGGCCATAACATCTAAAGCGATCACCTCAAAACCCGAAGACCATTTGTGATTCCACTCTTTGGTGCTTTGGGGGTCCCCGGAAAACAAGTGGATGATCAACCCCTTGGCCTGACGATGTCTTTTACGAATTTTTCGATTCCATGGCAACCTGGAAGCATCCCATGTTTGGCCTTGACCTACCATGAACTGCAGCACCGAATCCGGGATATGTGGGAACCGTTCCAACCACCATCGACGAACCTCATCACCGACCTGACCAGCAGCGAGACGGGGCCCACAGCGACGCATGCGCTCATCCCTTTCGATTTCTTTGATAAGGGCAAGAGCATGTTGTTCATGAACTGCCGGACAACCGTTTCTCAACCAACAACGAATCTGCCCATACCGCCCGTGATCCACTGTGCAACCGCTAGAATCCCACCGTATCTTGTATCCCAAATTCACCAAACCCCTGAGAGGCACGATTGGCTCCACCTCGAAAGGTGAAAGTAGAGTGCCTGTGTCCACGGCTTGGTACAGTTGAGCTGTCCCCGCCGCCAACTCCACCTGCACTTCAACGGCGGCGGCGATTTCCTCAGCGCTACCTGTTCGGAGAGCGTTCGTAGCTCCCCCATCCAACAGCCCTGTTTTCTTTTCCACCAAATTGGTCTTTTTGAGGTGAATGGCTTTAACATTGGGACGGATGGTTTTCATCAAGGTTTTGGCTTCAGCCAACAAGTCATCAATCACCACCGTACCCTTCGACCCCACACCATCCTCTTGAAGTTTCGTTTTGTCGACCGAAGTCGAACCCTTCTCTGGAACCGGGATGCCCGGGGGCGGACCCATAGGAGCCTCAGCTTCTGCTCCCTTGGAACCCTTTGGTGGCGACTCCTTAGCCTTAGTCTTGGCCACCTTTTTCTTTCCTCCCACATGTGGGCATTCCTTCCTAGAGTGTCCAACTGCTGAACAGGCAAAACACCTACCATCCTTTGAACTCAACATTGAATGGACAAACTTGCATTGGTCAGCCTTATGACACCCATCATCTTTGACACCCCAAAAACGACACGGATGTTTCGACGTGACTGCAGCCGCATTAACGTTGGAGGTCAAACCACTGGGTTTCCCACCTTCTCCACCAGAACCACCCTTGGCACTACCACTGCTGACCGTCGGCTCCTGAAGTGATTTGATGGATAACTTAGAAGTCCCGCCCTTTGACGACGAACCCCCTGACCCACCGTCACCACCCAGACCGATCATCAGTTCTTCGGCTTCAGCTTGGACATCTTCTGAGAAACCCCAAATGGCTTGAAAGGTTGGCTTCACATCCACCCCCAGTTGTAGTTGTTGACGCACCATGTTCAACCGATATGCCACCTGAGGTGACTTCATGCTAAGACCATCCGTGGCTTTTTGGAGGGCCCCTGACAACACCATGGGATCGGGAATGGAAATGCCTAGCTCCATGGCACGTGTAACATTTCGTCTCCACACCCATACCCACTCCAGGATATCCGAAACCCCATCTCCACACTTCCCATCCGTGATGCTCTGAAGCACCCGTGTCCGTTCACTCGCACCACCCGGCTGAAAAGTAATCAGCAGCCGAAAAATGATTTGGTCCACCGAGACACGCCTTGAAGCCACAAGGTCATTCCTAAGTGAGTCAGGAATGGAACCTAGGAGCATTCCCTGGGCTCGTCGTTCCGTCCTTGGCCACAGTGCAGCCTCTGGGCTCAGTTGCGGCCGGAGCCGAAGTTTCGTCAAAGGATCGGCCACCAACCACTCATGGTAACATGTTTCGGCGGCAGTCTTCACCATGGTCCACCACTGGATTGATGAATAGGATAAATCCCCCATGTATGAATCCAACATTGACCACCAATCCCCGAACTGAAGAGCATTGGTGGAGGATTCCAATTTGGGAAGTTCGAAAGTCCTAAGGGTTTCAGTTGGATTTTCACCCACAACTAATCGACCTACCCCCAAACCGTGATTCCCATGACCATGACCCCCATGACCACTTCCCAGCCCTGGCATCGGTGGCACCGGTGACAAAGGTGGCTGTGGAGGCTGACCCCCACTTCCACCCACTGGAACCATCCAAGGCGCTCGTGTTCCCAAACCCCCACCCATAGCTCTCGGCGGTGAAGCCGGAGGTGGCCCCGGTGGTGGCGGTGGAATAAATCCATCATCTTCCACTGCCGTCGCAAAGGAACCATGAGACGACTGTGATTTTTGGTTTCATGGATTGGATCCCCGCTCTAAACTTCTCTTCAGCTTCTCTCAAACATCTCAGCCGAAAAAGTTCCACAATATCCATAACCACATCTTTGTTGGGAGTTTCAGAATTCGACTTAGCCACAGGCACATCCCTAACATGGTGCACCCCTTTCTCATCCACCCAAAGTTGTTGTTGCCCCATGGTGGCCTGCCCGGACACGGAACCCGGCCTCTGCCCCTCCATGAGTTGACAACTCTCCAATTCCATCCCTAGTCTTTCATACCCCCCTACGTTGTGGGCTCCAAAAGGGACTCATTTGGGGTTGTTGGGGTTGAGAAGGCATGTACCCATGAAACCAACCATCTCCCATCCCCATGACATGTTGACCCGGAGCATCATTCGCTCCATCCAAGGCACTTTGAACCCTAGAGGCACTTGCCTGGTGGCTTCGGCTTCCAGGGAAGGGACTTTCCAGGGAAAGGACCCTGATGGCTTGCCCCATCCAAGGCACGTTGAAAACCAGAGGCGCTTGTTGCCCCATCCAAGGCACCGAGAGACTGCGAAGCCCTAGCGGCTCCATCCAAGGCACCCAAGACCCTTTGAGATCCAGAAGCCCCAAAGGCTCCATCCAAGGCACTGTTCAAACCCGAGGCCCCCCTGGCCCCATCCAAGGCGCTTGAACTCTGACCCCCGGCTTCTGGTGGTGTGTGGATCCTGACCCCCCAGGTTCGTTGTCGATCTCTCCCATGACTCCGGCCTCGTCCCCAGCAACACCACTTGCCAAGGCATCCAGCATCTCATCGGCTGAAGCAAGGCCTCCCCTAGCCAAGAAGTTTTTTCGGCGACGATCCATGGCGTCGAAACCTTAGGGCTTTGGGCTCATAACCCGCGTTTCCGCAGGCATAGAGCTGCTAGGTCCTTTTCTCTGGGCTTGAGCCAAGGCACGTGAAATGTCCTTGGCGTGTCATCCTTGCTGCAGGGGCCATGCTATTCTTCACGACAGCTACGCCCTTCTACATTTCATGCTATGCAAAACATCTATGCCATGAGATCCATGACAAAACGTGAGTACCCTTCTACTCACCATGAATCTTTTGAAAAACACCTGGGAGATTCACCGCAGAAACGATAGAGCACCAAAAATATCCAAAATCAGAGTTCCGCGCAGCAGGAAAAAGTGGCACCAGATTCACCACCGTATGCAACGCTCAGGAGGCTCAGGCTGTCGCGAAGTCAAGTCTTGAAGTCTTGTAGCTGTGACCTTGGCAGCGACAAATCAAACTCCGAAGCGTGGAAGGTAAATTCCATGACAGTGTGACAGTTCAGGGCAACTGTGACAACCAGGTAGGTTCCCTATCTCCCGACCTACAGATGGCTACTTTTGTTCAAGCACACTGATTGCCAGGGTTCGAAGTACGAACAGTAGAAGAACCAAACAACATCAAACAACTGAACCAAACAACTGGGAGTTTTGATCTTTGGCCCTCGCCCAAGAATGGTTCGTTCGATTTACAAATCGGATTCCCCAAAACGCCGAAGCCGACATCTGTTCACAGCACCAGAGGTGAGGTCCCCTAAATCCCTCCACCAGCCAAGCATGTTTTGAAGCAATTATACTTGGCCACGAGTTCTTGATCTGAAAGGATTTTCATAAAACCTTCCAGTGTTAACATCGCTGCATGATCTGCATGCTGACATTCGGGCTAACTGGCCTAACTTATTGACATCAGATGCTGGCGATTGAAATCTCAAAGGTTATTTGCATCTCTGCACCAACCTTCTGGACTCATGTGTTGCATACCCTCCGCTTGAGCTCCGCACTTCCAATCATGTGCCACTTGTGCTCCGCACATGCAGCCCTGCGGCACAGGCGCCGTTCTTCTCACCATCATCGTTCCATGTTATGAAATATGATGAAACACGATGACAATTCTCACAATCATCGGTCCACTGTATGAAACATGATGAAACACGATGACAAATGTATATCAACACGGATATCCACTTGTTTGCATGTTCCAAAATATAGCAGACTTGTTGGGCAAGTCCCTGGGATATCGACAGGTTGTCATTTCGGGCTGAGCGCCACCATTGAAAACCCGTCAAAGTAGATCTTGGTATCTGCGCGGACGGAGCCCTTGGCACCTCCGGCGATAGACTGGAGATACGACAGGTCGCCCTGGGCGGTCAAAACAGGCAGAAAAAGGCAGGTTGAACGGGTTGAACCAACAGGAACCAGTAGAAATTCACCAAGGAAGGGATGTGAACCAACTAAATATGAGGATATTCACCAAAAAAAGGAACATCAATGGAATTTCACTCCAAAAAAATTGCTGTCCGCGCCGAAAAGATGGGATTCCAACTGGCATCCCGAGCAGCGAACTCCTGCGATGCCATGGACGGTCATCGATGTTCACACCTGACCGCTGGGAAACATCAACACATCTGAAAGCTTGGCCAAATTTGGGGCGGTAAAAAAAAACAAATTGAACACACCGCCACTTGCGGATTGCCAGGACTTGGGAACCCATTTTTTCATCAATCGTATCTTGCCATGACAGGATGTCAAGGGTGGTACTATGCACCACCACAAATGTCACCCCCATCTGAGGTTGCTATTCCAGTGCAGTTCTAACATGTTCTAACATGCAGCAAGATGCTTAACATCTTTCATCATCTTTCAGCCAAAAGAATGGCGTCTTCCCATGGATTTCCGACATCTTCGCATCTTCGCCTCAAAGCACAGCCATGTGTTGAGCACCTGACATCGGGAACCACGAGATCTTGGAGGTGTGAACAGGTGTGAACAATCGAACATGGGGGATTTAACATGCTGCTTCATGCTGTTTCATCCTGAAATGGTGGCATATGGGCTGATTCATCTTTCACTTTCAAGAGACCCCAAAATGAAGAAATCCCACACTCAACCGGGATTTTCTCTATTTGAGGGAAGGGATTGATCAATAAACCCCGCTGTTGATTTTCAAACACTTGTCATCGCCAAACTGAGTAGCGCCTTGACACAAATAGCTGGACGGCTAGATATTCCACACCGAAAACATTGTGAAAATACACATGGAGGAATATTCTCGTTCAATCCCAAGCCTCAAATCAAACAGCTTTTTTGGGGGATACATTGGATACATCAGTTTCAGGAATTTCTGCCTCGTCTCTCATCTGAATCATAGTGAATCAGTCTGGATGACGTCCTTGAGTCTGGAAAAGTTTGGAAAGGTTTATGAACTGCACTATTTCAGGGCAGAAGGTTATGAACTGTTGAACTCCCAAAGAAAGAACTGGAAGAATAGATCGGGAGGGATCGATATCCATATCGATTTTTTCCAATATTCCAACTATTTCAGTTGCAACAACTGCACCTAGATTCTAGATGAAGACTGCACTTTGTTGATGATCTGGTGCATTTTTCAGTTCCTTTTTCAAAATGATGGATCCCTAGTCATCTCCAAAACGAATGTGAAAATAAAGCGAATGACCACCAAAGTTGGCAAAGGATAGTCAGCTTCCATCATATTTTTTTTGTAGTCCACGTTTTTGCTGACATCAGTCATCTTGTCCAAAGGCAAGATTTCAGTTGTCTTCTGCCACGCAAACCCTTTCGACAATCTTAACATGATCGCTTAAACAGGTCCGCGAATGCAAAAACTGCAATTAAATGCATTGATGATGTAGAAAATGATGATGTCACTTCATTCTCTGCATGGCTCTGCGCAAGTACTTTACATCTGCAGTTTTTTGGCTTCAGGCGCCAGTCCGCTGAACATCACCTACTTCAGCCCTTTTCCAAGCCGTGCTGATATTTGAGCACTTGCAGCTGCTAATGGCATGCCGTGCTCCAGTAAAATATTCCCAGAGACTTTCGGATTTGTCAATTTTTCGACAGCATTTGTCGGAAGGACTACAGCTCAGAACTTTGCCGAGCAAATAAAATCGTTCCGCCAACGCACGAGGCATGGCCACCCAGAAATCAGAGTGAAGTGCCACATTACCATTGGAGATCCACTCGGGAACCCAAGCTAAAAGGTGCTTTAGACGGGCCATGCGATATCGCAAATCCGGGCGGGTTAAAATTACCACTTCGAACCTTTGACCGCGGGCTTCTTCAAATCGCATCATCATCTCAAGGCTACTAATGACGTGCGTGAGCTGATTAAGGCCACGTAGGAAGTGCTGACGCTTTGCGAAGAAGGCGACACGATTGGTGAATTCGAAACATTCCTGGGGAAAAAAACCTGAGAAGGGGGGAACGAAAGCCAGCATCCCATCTACCCCTATTTTCCCCCATATTTTTCACCCAGAGGCTCTTCACCCAGAAACCCTTCTTGCACATACTTTTCACCGATATACTTTTCACCCAGAGACTCTTCACCCAGAAACTCTTCTTGCACATACTTTTCACCGATATACTTTTCACCCAGAGACTCTTACCAGAAACCTTCTTGCACATACTTTTCACCCACAGACTCTTCACCCAGAAACCCTTCTTGCACATACTTTTCACCCAGAGACTTTCACCCAGAAACTCTTCTTGCACATACTTTTCACCAATATACTTTTCACCCAGAGACTTCACCCAGAAACTCTTCTTGCACATACTTTTCACCCATAGACTTTTCACCCACAGACTCTTCACCCAGAAACCCTTCTTGCACATACTTTTCACCGATATACTTTTCACCCACAGACTCTTCACCCAGAAACCCTTCTTGCACATACTTTTCACCCATATACTTCACCCAGAAACTCTTCTTGCACATACTTTTCACCCATAGACTCTTCACCCAGAAACTCTTCACCCAGAAACTCTTCTTGCACATACTTTTCATCCATATACTTTTCACCCAGGGACTCTTCACCCAGAGACTCTTCACCCAGAAACTCTTCTTGCACATATTTTTCACCGATATACTTTTCACCCAGAGACTCTTCACCCAGAAACTCTTCTTGCACATACTTTTCACCCAGAGACTCTTCACCCAGACACCCTTCTTGCACATACTTTTCAACCAGATACTTTTTCACCCAGAGACTCTTCACCCAGAAACTCTTCCTACACATACTTTTCACCCATATACTTTTCACCCACAGACTCTTCACCCAGAAACCCTTCTTGCACATACTTTTCACCCATATACTCTTCACCCAGAAACTCTTCTTGCACATACTTTTCATCCATATACTTTTCACCCAGGGACTCTTCACCCAGAGACTCTTCACCCAGAAACTCTTCTTGCACATATTTTTCACCGATATACTTTTCACCCAGAGACTCTTCACCCAGAAACTCTTCTTGCACATACTTTTCACCCATTGACTTTTCACACACAGACTCTTCACCCAGAAACCCTTCTTGCACATACATTTCACCCATATACTTTTCATCCAGAGACTCTTCGCCCAGAAACTCTTCTTGCACATACTTTTCACCCATATACTTTTCACCCAGAAACTCTTCTTGCACAGACTTTTGACCCAGAAACTCTTCTTGCACATGCTTTTCACCCTTATATTTTTCACCCAGAGACTCTTCACCCAGAAACTCTTCGTGCACATACTTTTCAACGATATACTTTTCGCCCATATACTTTCCACCCAGAGACTCTTCTTGCACATACTTTTCACCCATATACTTTTTACCCAGAGACTCTTCACCCAGAAACTCTTCTCGCACATACTTTTCACCCATATACTTTTCACCCAGAAACTCTTCTTGCACATACGTTTCATCCATATACTTTTCACCCAGAGACTCTTCACCCAGAAACTCTTCTTGCACATACTTTTCACCCATAAACTTTTCACCAATATACTTTTCACCCAGAAACTCTTCTTGCACATACTTTTCACCAATATACTTTTCGTCCAGAGACTCTTCACCCAGAAACTCTTCTTGCACATACTTTTCACCCATATACTTTCACCCAGAGACTCTTCACCCAGAAACTATTCTTGCAAATACTTTTCGCCCACATACTTTTCACCCAGAGACTTTTCACCCAGAAACTCTTCTTGCACATACTTTTCACTCATATACTTTTCACCCAGAGACTCTTCACCCAGAAACTCTTCGTGCACATAGTTTTCACCCATATACTTTTCACCCAGAGACTCTTCACCCAGAGACTCTTCACCCAGAAACTCTTCTTGCACATACTTTTCACGATATACTTTTTACCAAGAAACTCTCTTGCACATACTTATCACCCAGAGACTCTTCACCCAGACACCCTTCTTGCACATACTTATCATCCACATACTTTTCACCCAGAAACTCTTCACCCAGAAACTCTTCTTGCACATACTTTTCACCCACATATACTTTTCATCCAGATACTCTTCATCCAGAAGCTCTTCTTGTACATAGTTTTCACCCATATACTTTCCACCCAGAGACTCTTCTTGCACATACTTTTCACCCAGAGACTCTTCACCCAGAAACTCTTCTTGCACATACTTTTCACCCATATACTTTTCACCCAGAGACTCTTCACCCAGAAACTCCTCTCGCACATACTTTTCACCCATGTACTTTCCACCCAGAGAGTCTTCTTGCACATACTTTTCACCCATATACTTTTTACCCAGAGACTCTTCACCCAGAAACTCTTCTTGCAAATACTTTTCACCAATATACTTTTCACCCAGAGACTCTTCACCCAGAAACTCTTCTTGCACATACTTTTCACCAATACACTTTTCACCCAGAAACTCTTCTTGCACAGACTCTTCACCCAGAGACTCTTTACCCAGAAACTCTTCTTGCACATACTTTTCACCCATAGATTTTTCACCCACAGACTCTTCACCAAGAAACTCTTCTTGCACATACTTTTCACCCATATACTTTTCTTCCAGAGACTCTTCACCCAGAAACTCTTCTTGCACATACTTTTCACCGATATACTTTTCACCCAGAGACTCTTCACCCAGAAACTCCTCTCGCACATACTTTTCACCCATGTACTTTCCACCCAGAGAGTCTTCTTGCACATACTTTTCACCCATATACTTTTTACCCAGAGACTCTTCACCCAGAAACTCTTCTTGCACATACTTTTCACCAATATACTTTTCACCCAGAGACTCTTCACCCAGAAACTCTTCTTGCACATACTTTTCACCCATATACTTTTCACCCAGAGACTCTTCACCCAGAAACTCTTCTTGCACATACTTTTCACCCATATACTTTTCACCCATAGACTCTTCACCCAGAAACTCTTCTTGCACATACTTTTCACCCATATACTTTTCACCCAGAGACCCTTCACCCAGAAACTCTTCTTGCACATACTTTTCACCCTTTTCATCCAGAGACTCTTCACCCAGAAACTCTTCTTGCACAGACATTTTACCCATATACTCTTCACCCAGAGACTCTTCACCCAGAAACTCTTCTTGCACAGACATTTCACCCAGAGACTCTTCACCCAGAAACTCTTCTTGCACATACTTTTCACCCATATACTTTTTACCCAGAGACCCTTCACCCAGAAACTCTTCTTGCACATACTGTTCACCCATTTACTTTTCACCCAGAGACTCTTCACCCAGAAACTCTTCTTGCACATACTTTTCACCCAGAGACTCTTCACCCAGAGACTCTTCAACCAGAAACTCTTCTTGCACATATTTTTCATCGATATACTCTTCACCCAGAGACTCTTCACCCAGAAACTCTTCTTGCACATACATTTCACCCATATACGTTTCACTCATATACTTTTCACCCAGAGACTCTTCACCCAGAGACTCTTCACCCAGAAACATTTCTTGCACATACTGTTCACCCATATACTTTTCACCCAGACTCTTCACCCAGAAACTCTTCTTGCACATACTTTTCACCCAGAAACCCTTTTTTCCCATACTTTTCACCTATATACTTTTCACCCAGAGACTCTTCACCAAGAAACTCTTCTTGCACATACTTTTCACCCACATACTTTTCACCCAGCGACTCTTCACCCAGAAACTCTTTTTTCACAGATTTTTCACCCAGAGACTCTTCACCCAGAAACTCTTCTTGCACATACTTTTCACCCATATACTTTTTACTCAGAGACTCTTCACCCAGAAACTCTTCTTGCACATATGTACTTTTCACTCATATACTTTTCACCCTCAGACTCTTCACCCAAAAACTCTTCTTGCACATACTTTTCACACATATACTTTTCACACAGAGACTCTTCACCCAGAAACTCTTCTTGCACGGACTTTTCACCCAGAGATTCTTCAACCAGAAACTCTTCTTGCACATACTTTTCACCCATATACTTTTCACCCACAGACTCTTCCCCCAGAAACCATTCCTTTACATACTTTTCACCTATATACTTTTCACCCAGAAAATCTTCTTGCACATACTTTTCACCCACATACTTTTCACCCAGAGACTCTTCACACCAGAAACTATTCGTGCATAGATTTTTCACCCAGAGACCCTTTACCCAGAAACTCTTCTTGCACATACTTTTCACCCATATACTTTCCACCCAGAGACTCTTCACCCAGAAACTCTTCCTGCACATACTTTTCACCAATACACTTTTCACCCAGAGACTCTTCACCCAGAAACTCTTCTTGCACATATTTTTCATCCATATACTTTTCATCCAGAGACTCTTCACCCAGAAACTCTTCTTGCACATACTTTTCACCCATATGCTTTTCACCAAGAGACTCTTCTTGCACATACTTTTCACCCATATACGACTTTTTACCCAGAGACTCTTCACCCAGAAACTCTTCTTGCACATACTTTTCACCCATATTCTTTTCACCCAGAGACTCTTCACCCAGAAACTCGTATTACACATACTTTTCTCCAATATACTTTTCACCCAGAGAATCTTCACCCAGAAACTTCTCTTGCACAGGCTTTTCACCCATATACTTTTCACCCAGGGACTCTTCACCCAGAAACTCTTCTTGCACATACTTTTCACCCATATACTTTTCACCCAGACTCTTCACCCAGAAACTCTTCTTGCACATACTTTTCACCCATATACTTTTCACCCAGAGGCTCTTCACCCAGAAACTCTTCTTGCACATACTTTTCACGCATATACTTTTCACCCAGAGACTCTTCAACCAGAAACTCTTCTTGCACATACTTTTCACCCATACACGTTTAACCCAGAGGCTCTTCAACCAGAAACTCTTCTTGCACATACTTTTTACCCATATACTTTTTACCCAGAGACTCTTCACCCGGAAACTCTTCTTGCACATACTTTTTCACCCATATACTTCTCACCCAGGGACTCTTCACCCAGAAACTCTTTTTGCACAGACTTTTCACCCAGAAACTCTTCTTGCACAGGCTTTTCACCCATATACTTTTTACCCAGAAACCTCTTCTTGCAAATACTTTTCACCCACATACTTTTCACCCATAGACTCTTCACCAAGAAACTCTTCTTGCACATACTTTTCACCCATATACTTTTTTACCCAGAGACTCTTCACCCAGAAACTCTTCTTGCACATACTTTTCTCCCATATACTTTTCACCCAGAGACTCTTCACCCGCAAACTCTTCCTGCACATACTTTTCACCCATATACTTTTCACCCAGAGACTCTTCACCCAGAAACTCTTCTCGCACATACTTTTCACCCATATACTTTTCACCCAGAGACTCTTCACCCAGAAACACTTCTTGCACATACTTTTCACCCATATACTTTTTACCCAGAGACTCTTCACCCAGAAACTCTTCTTGCACAGACATTTCACCCATATACTCTTCACCCAGACTCTTCAACCAGAAACTCTTCTTGCACATACTTTTCACCCATATACTTTTCACCCAGAGACTCTTCACCCAGAAACTCGTATTACACATACTTTTCACCCATATACTTTTCACCCAGAGACTCTTCACCCAGAAACTCTTCTTGCACAGGCTTTTCACCCATATACTTTTCACCCAGAGACTCTTCACCCAGAAACTCTTCCTGCACATACTTTTCACCCATGGGTGACTCTTCACCCAGAAACCCTTCTCGCACATACTTTTCACCCATATACTTTTCACCCAGAGACTCTTCACCCAGAAACTCTTCTTGCACATACTTTTCACCCATATACTTTTCACCCAGAGCCTCTTCACCAAGAAACTCTTCTTGCACATACTTTTCACCCATATACTTTTAACCCAGAGACTCTTAAACCAGAAACTCTTCTTGCACATACTTTTTACCCATATATTTTTTACCCAGAGACTCTTCACCCAGAAACTCTTCTTGCACATACTTTTCACATTTTTTCCACCCATATACTTTTCACCCAGGGACTCTTCACCCAGAAACTCTTCTTGCACAGACTTTTCACCCAGAAACTCTTCTTGCACAGGCTTTTCACCCATATACTTTTTACCCAGAAACCTCTTCTTGCAAATACTTTTCACCCACATACTTTTCACCCAGAGACTCTTCACCCAGAAACTCTTCTTGCACATACTTTTCACCCATATACTTTTCACCCAGAGACTCTTCACCCAGAAACCCTTCTTGCCCATACTTTTCACCCATATACTTTTCACCCAGAGACTCTTCACCCAGAAACCCTTCTTGCACATACTTTTCACCCATATCTTTTCAACCCAGGGACTCTTCACCCAGAAACTCTTCTCGCCACATACTTTTTTTCAAACACCCACATACTTTTCAAACCCAGAGACTCTTTCCCCCGAAACACTTTTGCACATACTTTTCACCCAGAGACTCTTCACCCAGAAACTCTTCTTGCACAGACATTCGACCCATTTACTCTTCACCCAGAGACTCTTCACCCGGAAACTCTTCTTGCACAGACATTTCACCCAGATACTTTTCACCCAGAGACTCTTCTTGCACACACTTTTCACCCATATACTTTTCACCCATTGACTCTTCACCCAGAAACTCTTCTTGCACATACTTTTCACCCTTTTCATCCAGAGACTCTTCACCCAGACACTCTTCTTGCACAGACATTTTACCCATATACTCTTCACCCAGAGACTCTTCACCCAGAAACTCTTCTTGCACAGACATTTCACCCAGAGACTCTTCACCCAGAAACTCTTCTTGCACATACTTTTCACCCATATACTTTTTACCCAGAGACCCTTCACCCAGAAACTCTTCTTGCACATACTGTTCACCCATTTACTTTTCACCCAGAGACTCTTCACCCAGAAACTTCTTGCACATACTTCTCACCCATATACTTTTCACCCAGAGACTCTTCAACCAGAAACTCTTCTTGCACATATTTTTCATCGATTTACTCTTCACCCAGAGACTCTTCACCCAGAAACCATTTCACCCACATACTTTTCACCCATATACTTTTCACCCAGAGACTCTTCACCCAGAGACTCTTCACCCAGAAACATTTCTTGCACATACTGTTCACCCATTTACTTTTCACCCAGACTCTTCACCCAGAAACTCTTCTTGCACATACTTTTCACCCAGAAACTCTTTTTTCCCATACTTTTCACCTATATACTTTTCACCCAGAGACTCTTCACCAAGAAACTCTTCTTGCACATACTTTTCACCCATATACTTTTCACCCAGAGACTCTTCAACCAGAAACTCTTCTTGCACATATTTTTCATCGATTTACTCTTCACCCAGAAACTCTTCTTGCACATACTTTTCACCCATATACTTTTTACTCAGAGACTCTTCACCCAGAAACTCTTCTTGCACATATGTACTTTTCACTCATAGACTTTTCACCCTCAGACTCTTCACCCAAAAACTCTTCTTGCACATACTTTTCACCCATATACTTTTCACCCAGAGACTCTTCACCCAGAAACTCTTCTTGCACGGACTTTTCACCCAGAGACTCTTCACCCAGAAACTCTTCTTGCACATACTTTTCACCCATATACTTTTCACCCACAGACTCTTCCCCCAGAAACCATTCCTTTACATACTTTTCACCTATATACTTTTCACCCAGAAAATCTTCTTGCACGTACTTTTCACCCATATACTTTTCACCCAGAGACTCTTCACACCAGAAACTATTCGTGCATAGATTTTTCACCCAGAGACCCTTTACCCAGAAACTCTTCTTGCACATACTTTTCACCCATATACTTTCCACCCAGAGACTCTTCAACCAGAAACTCTTCTTGCACATACTTTTCACCCATATACTTTTCACCCACAGACTCTTCCCCCAGAAACCATTCCTTTACATACTTTTCACCTATATACTTTTCACCCAGAAAATCTTCTTGCACGTACTTTTCACCGATATACTTTTCACCCAGAGACTCTTCAAACCAGAAACTATTCGTGCATAGATTTTTCACCCAGAGACCCTTTACCCAGAAACTCTTCTTGCACATACTTTTCACCCATATACTTTCCACCCAGAGACTCTTCACCCAGAAACTCTTCCTGCACATACTTTTCACCAATACACTTTTCACCCAGAGACTCTTCACCCAGAAACTCTTCTTGCACATACTTTTCACCCATATACTTTTCATCCAGAGACTCTTCACCCAGAAACTCTTCTTGCACATACTTTTCACTCATATACTTTTCACCCTCAGACTCTTCACCCAAAAACTCTTCTTGCACATACTTTTCACCCATATACTTTTCACCCAGAGACTCTTCAATTCAACCAGAAACTCTTCTTGCACATACTTTTCACCCATATACTTTTCACCCAGAGACTCTTCAACCAGAAACTCTTCTTGCACATACTCTTCACCCATATACTTTTCACCCATATACTTTTCACCCAGAGACTCTTCAATTCAACCAGAAACTCTTCTTGCACATACTTTTCACCAATACACTTTTCACCCACAGACTCTTCACCCAGAAACTCGTATTACACATACTTTTCTCCAATATACTTTTCACCCAGAGAATCTTCACCCAGAAACTTCTCTTGCACAGGCTTTTCACCCATATACTTTTCACCCAGGGACTCTTCACCCAGAAACTCTTCTTGCACATACGTTTCACCCATATACTTTTCACCCAGACTCTTCACCCAGAAACTCTTCTTGCACATACTTTTCACCCATATACTTTTCACCCAGAGACTCTTCACCCAGAAACTCTTCTTGCACATACTTTTCACGCATATACTTTTCACACAGAGACTCTTCAACCAGAAACTCTTCTTGCACATACTTTTTCACCCATACACGTTTAACCCAGAGGCTCTTCAACCAGAAACCCTTCTTGCACATACTTTTTACCCATATACTTTTTACCCAGAGACTCTTCACCCAGAAACTCTTCTTGCACATACTTTTTCACCCATATACTTCTCACCCAGGGACTCTTCACCCAGAAACTCTTTTTGCACAGACTTTTCACCCAGAAACTCTTCTTGCACAGGCTTTTCACCCATATACATTTTACCCAGAAACCTCTTCTTGCAAATACTTTTCACCCACATACTTTTCACCCATAGACTCTTCACCAAGAAACTCTTCTTGCACATGCCTTTCACCCATATACTTTTCACCCAGAGACTCTTCACCCAGAAACTCTTCTTGCACATACTTTTCTCCCATATACTTTTCACCCAGAGACTCTTCACCCGGAAACTCTTCCTGCACATACTTTTCACCCATATACTTTTCACCCAGAGACTCTTCACCCAGAAACTCTTCTCGCACATACTTTTCACCCATATACTTTTCACCCAGAGACTCTTCACCCAGAAACACTTCTTGCACATACTTTTCACCCATATACTTTTCACCCAGAGACTCTTCACCCAGAAACTCTTCTTGCACAGACATTTCACGCATATACTCTTCACCCAGAGACTCTTCACCCGGAAACTCTTCTTGCACAGACATTTCACCCAGATACTTTTCACCCAGAGACTCTTCTTGCACATACTTTTCAACCATATACTGTTCACCCATTGACTCTTCACCCAGAAACTCTTCTTGCACATACTTTTCACCCATATACTATATACTTTTCACCCAGAGACTCTTCAACCAGAAACTCTTCTTGCACATACTTTTCACCCATATACTATATACTTTTCACCCAGAGACTCTTCAACCAAAAACTCTTCTTGCACAGGCTTTTCACCCATATACTTTTCACCCATTGACTCTTCACCCAGAAACTCTTCTTGCACATACTTTTCACCCTTTTCATCCAGAGACTCTTCACCCAGAAACTCTTCTTGCACATACTTTTCACGCAGAAACCTTTTTTCCCATACTTTTCACCTATATCCTTTTCACCCAGAGACTCTTCACCCAGAAACTCTTCTTGCACATACTTTTCACCCATATACTTTTCACCCAGAGACTCTTCAACCAGAAACTATTCTTGCACATACTTTTCACCCTTTTCATCCAGAGACTCTTCACCCAGAAACTCTTCTTGCACAGGCTTTTCACCCAGAGACTCTTCACCCAGAAACTCGTATTACACATACTTTTCACCCATATACTTTTCACCCAGAGACCTTCACCCAGAAACTCTTCTTGCACATACTTTTCACCCATATACTTTTCACCCAGAGACTCTTCACCCAGAAATTCTTCTTGCACATACTTTTCACCCATATACTTTTCACCCAGAGACTCTTCAACCAGAAACTCTTCTTGCACATATTTTTCATACATATACTTTTCACCCAGAGACTCTTCACCCAGAAACTCTTCTTGCACATACTTTTCACCCATATACTTTTAACTCATATACTTTTCACCCAGAGACTCTTCACCCAGAGACTCTTCAGCCAGAAACTCTTCTCGCACAGACTTTTCACCCAGAAACTCTTCACCCAGAAACTCTTCTTGTACATACTGTTCACCCATTTACTTTTCACCCAGACTCTTCACCCAGAAACTCTTCTTGCACATACTTTTCACGCAGAAACCTTTTTTCCCCTACTTTTCACCTATATCCTTTTCACCCAGAGACTCTTCACCCAGAAACTCTTCTTGCACATACTTTTCACCCATATACTTTTCACCCAGAGACTCTTCACCCAGAAACTCTTCTTGCACGGACTTTTCACCCAGAGACTCTTCAACCAGAAACTCTTCTTGCACATACTTTTCGCCCATATACTTTTCACCCAGAGACTCTTCACCCAGAAACTCTTCTTGCACATATTTTTTACCAATATACTTTTCACCCAGAGACTCTTCACCCAGAAACTCTTCTTGAACATACTTTTCACCCATATACTTTTCACCCAGAGACTCTTCACCCAGAAACTCTTATTACACATACTTTTCACCGATATATTTTTCACCCCGAGGCTCTTCAACCAGATTTTTTTTTTGCACAGACTTTTCATCCATATACGTTTCACCCAGAGACTCTTCACCCAGAAACTTTTCTTGCACATACTTTTCACCCAATTTCCTTCTCTCTCCAATTTCCTCTAACTAGCTGGCCCATCTATCTGTCCATTGTCCATTGACTGAGCCCACAAAACCCAGTCAACCGGACCTAGGGGGAATCGATACCCACCGTCACTGTTTTGCCGCCTGGTACATTACCCTGCAAAACCATACTAGCGGCCGCCGGTTTTTACCACCTATTTTCCCGATTTTTGACCCGTTTGGCAACTACCCCCCCCCCAGACCCCCTATTCTCACTTCGTTAGCAACTAGCCAGCTTCCCGGCTGGCTTTCGTAATTATGGAATTGTGATGAATTCTGACCGTGCGCAGGGCTTTTATCTTGCGAGCCGCCTGAAATCGCCTGAATGTGTATTCTGCAAACATGGAAAAGGAAGGACAGGAAGGTTCAAAAAACAGAGTTATTTGGAACCAATTTCGAGAAGCGGAGAAGTGTGATGGCAGTTTGATAACGAAAGCTGGGGTCTGATAAACATGAGATTGACGTTGATTTGATAGAGCTAAGATTGATATGTATACAGGCATATATATTGTTACTGTATGCAGGCTTTAAAAGGGATAAGTGGTTTTAAAGTGATTAAAAAACAATCAAACTAATATATGGATTCTTGGAGACAGACTTTGGAACCAAGAACAGACTCCAGGAAAACAGTCGGTTGTAACATACTGGGTGAAAGCCCTAAGTTGTCTCAGGTAGCACTTTGTTGTCTCATCTCGGTGTGCCATGCGGAAGAGGTGACACAACCACTGGAATGAATTACTACATGATTTGTCATTTGGTATGATCTTTACAGTAGAACGCATAGGCACGCAGGGGTTGCACACATTAATTTTATCCATTTGCCCCCTAACAATCCCTGGAGCAACGTGAGTTTCCCACACAGTGTGTCCACACTCGGGGGTCTTGTGATCGGTCCTCCTCCTCCTCCTCCTCCTCCTCCTCAGTATCATCATCTTCCTCCTCCTTCACATCATCATTCTCAGCATCATCCTCTTCCTCCCCCTTGACATCATCATCCTCAACATCGTCATCCTCCACCTCATCTTCTGCAACATCATCCTCCTCCATCTCCTCCTCCGCAACATTAACTATCATCCTTTTCATCCTCCTCCTCAACATTATCATCCTCAACATCATTATCTTCCTCCTTCTCAACATCGTCATCCTCCACCTCATCATCTTCCACCTCATCTTCCGCAACATCATCCTCCTCCACATCATCTTCGGATATACTTCCGCAACATGATCATCCTCAACATCATCGCTCGCAACATTATCACCTTCATCCTCATCCTCATCCTTATCATCCTCCTCCTCCTCATCATCATGATCATCATCATCATCATGATCCACATTATCATACATTATCCTCCCACTCCCCCACACTGTTTGGGGTCTCTTGCCGGGATAATTATTGCTTGGATCTTTCGGACCTATCCACATTGTTTTCACTATCTACCGTTTTTGATCTGACGTGGGGATATGTGGGGTGTGTCCTGGCTGGGATTGCAAAATGTAATTCCGGTATCTCGTCCGGTACCTCTCCAAAAGCCTTTCCAGAGTCATGATTCTGGTATTACATCCATATTCCATATGTCTCGGCGCCAAAGTGAGAATAAGCTTCGGTGGTATCCCCAACAGCCGCAACGTTTTATTTTTACACATCTTTCTGAAGCGTGCTGCGAAGCCAAGCGCTGGAAACTGTTGAACCTGACCTGGCTCTACACCAAACCCTCCCAGACCTTCTCCGGAACCTTCTCCAGAATCCTGTTGAACTCGACCTGGCTCTGCACCAAAGCCTCCCAGACCTTCTCCGGAACCTTCTCCGGAACCTTCTCCGGAACCCCGTTGAACTTGACCTGGCTCTGCACCAAAGGTTTAGAGACCTTCTCCGGAACCTTCTCCGGAACCCTGTTGAAGAACCTGACCTGGCTCTGCACCAAAGCCTCCCAGACCTTCTCCGGAACCTTCTCCGGAATCTTTTGAACCCTGTTGAACTTGACTTGGCTTTGCTCCAGAACGCAAGCTGGTGATGCTGTTTCAATGCTTGGCTAAGCTTTTGACCTGGAATTGCTTTTGGCGGTGTGCCATTGAGATTTGACTCCAAGTTGACAGGTTGCACCTTCCCATATTCTGATTCCGGGCATAGCTAAATGCAACTTGGGGACACGATTCAAAGTTTGCAACGACTTCAAAACATGATGCCTCTGAGCCGCTGTGCCGTTGGGATTTGACACCTGGGGTAACTACTGTCTGCCCTGGGGTAACTCGGTGTGCCTTGCGGGTGGGGTAACTACTGGGTAGATGGGGTAACTAAGAGCACCCGCTTGTATAACCTAAAAATATTAGGGTTCAGATAAGGGGGGAGAAGTTGTGCAGAGGATTTTGATAGGTACAAAACGCAAAGCATAGGGTGCGCAACTACACAATTCGATGCATGGTACCTTTTTTGCAGCTACAAAATGCAGAACAACCTTTTCTGACTCGGAAAATAATTCAAAATATGCACTACAAAAACCAATGCATTTGAAGTTAAAAAATGAAAATCGGAATTGCTAACCTGATTTTTCCCAATGACATTTTGTAGTTGGGTCTATGCCATCCAAAGTTCCGACCAACATAATTTCAGAAAACATTTTGTAGGTGTCAAGGATTGAATTTAGTTGGATCAAGTGTTGACCCCGTGCAGTTTGTTAGATGGCATTCTGTAGTTTGATGATCTGTTTGTGTCCATGTACATGTCACGCACTGTTTCCTTTTTTCCACCTCTTCTCACCTCTTCCTGAGCATTTATACAACTACAAAATGCAAATGAATTTATGTTGAATGCTTCAGCTATTCAACCTGTACAAAAACAAAATGCAAATGATATTTCATGTTGGATGCTTCAACTAACTCAACGTATACAACTACAAAATACAAATTAGGATTTGAAAGGAAACAGCTACAAAATGAATGCAAACACAAAAAGGTGGTCCCAACTCCACTTTTTTGTACAAAACGACCCCTGGCTGGCAATCTGCACTGTAGCCCAAGTCCTCCCCTTTACGTAGCCCAAATTTGAAGGAGGATCTAAAAATGATATTCTTGAAAAGCTATATAATTAGATAGGACAATGCAGTCACGAGCACTATGCTGCACTGGTGTATCTGGCCTCTGGAGTCTTGGCTATGCAATCTTTTAAGGTGATTTTAGTTTCATCGGCAGGCCGATACTATTGGTTCTTTGGAATCAAGAATCTGCTTGGACATGCTGCCTGATTCGAAATCTGCAAAGATTTCTCTTTATTTACAGCGCAAGCGGATGCAGGGGTGAACAAATCAAGAAACATACCCGATGCTCTCGCAGCAGGTCACACGAGCAGCAGCCTCAAGGGCGGAGCAGGATCAACGCTTGAGAACTACCACCAATATTGACAAAGGGGTGGAAGGGTTGAAGGCTGTCACCTACGATAAACCAATGGTCAACGGCCATGAAACTGATAACTTGATCTGAAGCAGGCTCGTGAACAGGAAGCGGCTTTTCCCCGCACTAGTGGCTTGTAATGATGCACCTTGCATCAAGCGCACCTGCCCCGGCTTCATTTCAAGAAGCTTTGCCTCCAAGCTGACAGTAGGGCGCATCATCGGGCGCAACCATCAACGATAGAAAAGCTACTCCCCGTAGTGAAATGTTTTTTACCAGCTCCATAGCAAACTTCACTGAATAAACTTGTGATGCTTTGACCTCACGCCGCTCCTCAGATTAACTTTGACAGCTTGCCGTTCTCAAAAACAAAAATGAGAAAACTAGAAACCCTTTGAAAACACAAAGGAAATTTGCATTTGATTGTTCAAGTCGCTCTGTCACGTTTGCCGGTCCCTGCCTTCTGTACAATGGCTGGGTTAAAGTTCACAGTGCAAAGCTGGGTGTCTTGATCGGATGAGGTCTTGCTTACCCTTGGTTTCTTCGCTGCCTTGGCATTTGGTTTTGCAGCAGCCTTTGCTCCGGAAGTTTGATCTGTTGCCTTTGCTTTCTTCCGGCGAGCGCTCTTCGGGTTGAGCTCGTACCAGTGCCGGCGCGGCCCCCTCCTCATCAGCCTTCCCGGCAATGTTTTTGGCTGACACAAAGACTGCAGTTGCCGCGGCTGAGCCTGAATTTGACTGCGCTTGACAGCGCGGATCCTGTTCCACTCAGACTGGTGTCAATGGCAGGACATCGCCAAGTCGATCAATAGCGACAAGGACCAACATCGGCGTGCCGATGAAAAATTGCAAGCGTCATGCCTCTGATGTAAACAGAACCAGGCGCAAACAAACGGTTCCCCTGACCCGGCCTTCGGCAAACATTGAGAATGTCACAGCGCCCCCTTCTGGTACAAGACCTGCCAAAGAAGAGCAATCATTGACTTGCTTTCATGTTGGGTCATGTTTGCAGTGGCACATTGATCAGGAACGCCTACCAATCCTAATGAATAGTGGTCACGGGCTAAACAGCTAAACAAAAATCTCACATGCTGATGCTGCTCCAGGTCCTGCCTATAAGGGTCTGAGATCTTCAAATCCTCAAGAAGCGGAGATGCGGCAAGCAGTGAAGCATAAGTCCTTCTGTCTCTAGCAGCGAATACGCAAGCACCGCGTTGTCCATGTTGATATATTGAAAATGTACACGCGCGCGAGTTGGCTTAAGTTGGACAAACTGGGTCGGACTCTGCATGCTTATGTTGGAGAAATCGCGTCAGACTTTGCTTGTGCAAATCTCGTCAAACCCTGTCTGCTTGTCTTGGACACACTCCGCTGGGCTCTGTACGCATATGTTGGAAAGACCTGGTGAGACTGTGTATGCTTACGTTGGACAAATCCCGTCGGACTCAATATGCGTAGGTTGGATAAATCCGGTCGGACTCCGGTGTTGCACGCGCAACGCCCGACCTAGAAGTTGGACGTAGTTGTTTTGGACATCTATGGGGGGCAGACAACATTTCTTGACGTCTTTAGCTTTCTAAAGAAATCCGCGGTCTGGCGTTTAGTGCGCAACGGCTGACCTTCAGGGTACGGGATTTACAGCCCGAAAAAGTCAGGATGTCCCACGCGTAATCCATCAAAATCTCATGGCAGGCTTGGGCCCCAGCCTTCCGCTCTCTTCTCCCAGGGCCCGTATGCTCCCAGAGTCCTGCCGCAACCAAGCATCTAAGCAACTGCAAGCTGAAAGCCCAGTTCATTGCAGGACATACAAGCGATTTCTTATAAATCCTTGCATCGGCCCAGCCGATGAAAAAAGACCGGGTGAAAAATGGTCACTGGTGAGGCAACATGAAATGTCAATGGAAATCACTGATCGTGTGGCCAAAACAGGAATAGAATCCCAACTTTCATCTTCGCAACCTTGCAGCGCATGGCAAGCAAAAAAATCATTCTTCAGCGTGGCTTGGGGCCGGGTCTTCCTCTTTGAGGTATGCCAGCACCTATCGCGGGTTCTCTCTGCACACGTCTCTTTCTGCTCAGTATCCGCACAGAAAGGAGGAAAGCAATGACAGGAAAGCAATGACATGCGCGAGGTGCAAGCACGTGTCAATCAGCATCAATCAGCCAAGCTTCCGTTAACACTGCCCTGCTAACCAAACAGCCCTATACATCACTCATCGGTTTTCCGATGAAACATCACTTCTTCCGTTTTGCATTCCAAGTGCGGGTGAAGCCAAGCCAGCAATGAATGGACCAATCCACCGGCTTGCCGCTGAGTATGGTGATTATAAACGCAAAAAGCTGCTCACAAGCTCATGCAATGAGAAGCTGGCAACAAACTGTGAGCATCTAATGTGTGCAAAAGTCCCTATACCACCAAGCCTGCCATGGATGTAGCCTTGGACGAAGGCGTTCAAGCTGCCATCCTGCAGCATGGCATGACATGGTGTGACTGTGAAATTGGCTGTAGGCTCCCTGTGGTTTTTGTCTTTGATGCCAACTGTATTGCAAATGCGCCGTCTATTGAAACCTCCCGATGATTGTTGCCATGCCTTAACGAAACTGGTTGCAAAAGATTGCAAAAAAAAGCAAGGGAGAAAATACGCTTTGGGAGGAAGGATTCAAAGTCAATGTTCCTTGGCTGCCGCCAGGCTTCTGCCACATCCGCCCATGGCCTGCCGTGCAATTGAATGCAGGAATTGCGAATATGCGGGCTTTGCCACCAGCAAGGCAGGGCAACTTGGAAAGAAATTATTGTTCATGATGATAAGTTGCACTTGTCAACCTACCACCAGGGATTTCCCAACGGCCAACAATTTGACTGCCAATCAAATTCTGCTTGTGCTGTTCTTTGGCAGCTGCTTAAATGGAAACCAAATCTATATTAGCTGTAGATACATATTGACGATGTATGAAGTTAACCATGACTCTCTAAACAAGTACATCTCAAAGCTTTGCGAATAGTCATGGTAAAGGCAGCCAGTTGCCCAATTTGAGAGCGATGACTTCGACAAGAACATCGCAGGAGACAATTGCCCAACAGTGCAAAAAACAAGTCGCTATCTCGCAGAATGACAAGCACAGCGCAAGCTTATTTCCTGCAATGACTGGTCGTAGGACTTGGGCCGGGGCCAAAGTAGATATTCCGGTGGCGCAGGCCTTCAGCACATCTCGGCAGGCAGGCCGTGGGCAGAGTATCCACGTTGCAAATGCAAAAAATGGCTGGCAGACCAAATGCTTTGGGCCAGCAGACCAAGTGCTACAGACCAAACCCTGCTTCATGAGGTCACGATACGCACAATGATTTATGGCATATGCAGTACCAACAACATGCCGCCTTTCACTGAATATGTGATTAGTCTATTCGCTTGCCTGATGGGAAAACAAGGCAACAACCAAGCTGACCAAGAACCATCGGCGCACCGATGAAACAATGATAAAACAAACAGCAAGAAAACACGAGTTTCCTCCAACATGCTCAAAACCTGAAAGTTTCACTTGTATGTTGGGTTTGCCAGCAGCTTGAAGGCTGACATCTAAATTGGGTTTAGTTTAGGTCGGAGTCTGTTCTTGGTTCCGGAGTCTGTTGCCAAAGATATCCAAAGATCCAGATATATAGATGAAAAAGATCCTACAATACCGAAAGGAAACGTGCATCTTCATGATATAGAGAGAGAAGTGTGACAGCAGTAAGTTTGACAGAATTAAGTTCAATTAAGTTCGATGTAGAAAGTGTGAGAGAGTTGAGTTTGAGAGAGATAGCACAGGGTTGATGGAGAGAAGTTGTAGAGATATCTTAGACAATAAGAAGGACGCAAGGGCGAAGGGGGGGCACAACTATGGGTGGTGGAGGGATCAAAAGAAACACAGGAGTGTGGGGAACTAATCACTTGCTGCTGGTTGTGTACGTTGCGCTCAATTCGCCCCGGTTTGTCTTGCCAAAATCTGCTCTCTGCCTTCATCCACATTTCCTTTGCATGCCCAAGCAGTTGCTCCCGATCCTTGGTTCAAACCCGTTGCGGTCGTTCAAGGGCTCAGCGCGGCTCAACGTGGCTCAAGCACAATCTCGCTGCTTCCATGCTTCCTTCAGCTTCAACTCAAGCTGTTCAACTCTCAGCCTGTTGGATCTTCCAGCCTCAGGGTTTGGTGGTGCATTCCCTTCCTGTTCCGTGAACGAACTCCAGCTTCTGTGCAGCCTCTCTTTCACTGCGAAGGTCTCGTTCAGCTGCCTGCAACCACCCGGGCTGTGCAGCACAAACCGTGGTTGACCGTCTACACACAGTCGGCAAAGTAGCCTGCACACTGCTCACACATGCTCAAAAAATGCAGACCACTTGGCCAATGTGGCCTCCAGCCGCTGGCTGAGATGTCCACAGCGAGTCTCCAGCGCCTTGCAACATCTCCGCTGAACAGTTTGGGAAAAACCCTCCAAACGACAGAATGGCGCAGAAATGCGCAGAATACCACAGCAATAAAGTCAATTCATCTGTCTTAGTTTGCGCTAGTACCTCCTACATGAGAAGACTCTGCAGTAGGTATTCCCGGTCAACCAACTTCTTGATCAGGGAATCCTTCTTCAAAGCCTCAAACCTCAGATCTCGTGTTTCTTAAAAGGAATTCCAAACCCCTTTGACTAGGCAAAGATTCTGTCTTGAGCATCATTTCTATCAGGCCTGCTTCAGTACGAACACCTCTAGATTGACTCGACATCTATACATCTATACATCTATACATATAGACTATCTAGACATCTATTTTTATGTCTGTATATCTGATCCATTTGTTTGTTTGTCTGTCTATCAGTCTATCCATCCATCCATTCATCTGTCCATCTGTCTATCTCTCCACCTCTGCATCTATCTAAAAAGCTGTAAATGCATATCGAGCCCGTTGTCTTTTTTAACCTCTATATCTATATATCGATCTGTCTGTCTGTCTGCCTGTCGGTCTGCCTGGTTGGCTGTCTGCCGCTCTATCTATGTATGTATGTGTGACTGTATGCATGCATGCATGCACGCATATGCATATGCAAGCATGTATGTATGTATGTGTCTGCGTATGTCTATTTGTATATATTTAAATGTGTATTTTTGGAGGGTGCGGGATTTATGTTGGAATTATGTTGGATGTTGGCCACTTAAAAATAAATTACACCGGCATAGACCCCAGATAGAAAAGGTTGGAACTGATGGTTCCCAACGTGGGAACCAAAGGTTACCATGGCAAGGAACTGCCGGTTCCCAGACCTTGAAACTTACGGTTCCCAACCTGGGAACCAGAGGTTACCATTGCAAGGAATTGCCGGTTCCCAGAAGTTAGAATTTATATTTTCGAAGCTAAGCAACTATCATTGTAAGGAACTGCGGGTTCCCAAAGTTTGAAACTCATGGTTCCAAACCTGAAAAAGCATACGTTACCAGTGGAAGGATCTGTTGATTCCAAAAAGATAAAAATCATGGCTCTTAATGTTGTTTTGTTTTGTTTACTGGGCCGGTAACAGAACCTTTTGTTTTGCTTAATGGACCGGTCGCGGAATGTTTGCGTTCGGCTGCTGGGCCGGCAAAAAAATGTTTTTGCACGAAAAAGGTGCATGTTAAAATGATCGAAGGAAGTTTAGAAGTCAAACTTCCGACAATATGGACAGATGAAAAGCAGAGCAGGGCAGAGGCAGAGAGAAGAGGAAGATTAGAAGAGAGAAGATCAGAAGAGAAAGAGTCAGAAGAAAGAAGATGCAGATGCGCGAAAAGGTAGGAAAGTCGCGAAACACTGTGCTTTTCCAATGATTTGGGGCTCCGGAGGGTCGAAAAGTAGGCTCGCTAAAGCGGCGGGTGCGGAGCCAGCTGGCCAGATGAGAGAAGTTGCGATGTCGAAAAAGTGCACGCCGTTGTGTCGCGAAGCACATTTCCAAGTCAAAATGTACAAAACACACCAGGTCCGGACCACTTTTGGAAGTTGAGATGTCGAAAAAGTGCACGCCGTTGTGGCGCGAAGCACATTTCCAAGTCAAAATGTACAAAGCACACCATGCTCGGACCACTTTTGGAGGTTCAGATGTCGAAAAAGTGTACGCCGTTGTGGCGCGAAGCACATTTCGAAGTCAAAATGTACAAAACACTAGGGGTTCGGACCATTTTTGGAGGTTCAGATGTTGAAAAAGTGTACGCCGTTGTGGCGCGAAGCACATTTCCAAGTCAAAATGTTCAAAACACTAGGGGTTCGGACCACTTTTGGAGCTTCAGATGTCGCTTCACTAAACTACACTACACTACACTCCACTACACTACACTCCACAACACTACAACTACAACTACACAACTACACAACTACACAACTACACTCCACTGCACTAAATTACACTACACTACACTACATTACACTACACTCCACTACACTACATTACGCTACACTACACTACCTTCCACTACACTTCACTACATTACACTACACTATACTCCACTACACTACAACTACAACTACAACTACACTCCACTACACTAAATTACACTACACTAGACTACACCACATTACACTACACTACATTCCACTACACTCCACTACACTACACCACATTACACTACACTACATTACACTGAATGACACTGCACAACAGATAGACAGGTAGACAGATAGACAGATAGACAGATAGAGAGATAGACAGATAGAGAGATAGATAGATAGATAGATAGATAGACAGCTAGACAGCTAGACAGATAGACAGATGAAAGAGAGAGAGAGAGAGATAGATAGACAAACAGACAGACAGATAGATAGATAGATAGGTAATTAGATGGAAGAGAGAGAGAGATAGATCGATAGATAAATAGATAGATAGGTAGATAGATAGATAGATAGATGGATAGATAGATAGATAGGTAGGTAGGTAGGTAGGTAGATAGTCAGAGAAAGAGAAAGCAAGAGAGGAGACCTCAATCACCTTTCGATCCATCAGTGGATTCGCTCTGCCATCCCTGGTTCACAACAACCAATCTCTCCTATAGGTTTCCTGTTTTTGAAACTTCCGCCACCGCCTTGTGCGGTACTACTGGCATGAAAACAGTTTCTTTACAACTTTATGGTTTTGCTTAATGGACCGGTAAAGAACGATTTGTTTTGCTTAATGGACCTGTACCGGAATGTTTGCGTTTGGTTCATGGCAAGGAACTGCCGGTTCCCAAAGGTTGGAACTCACTGTTGCCAACGTGGGAACCGCAGGTTACCATTGCAAGGAACTGCCGGTTCCCAGAGGTTGGAACTCATGGTTCCCAACCTGGAAACCAGAGGTTACCATTGCAAGCAACTGCCGGTTCCCAGAGGTTGGAACTCATGCTTGCCAACGTGGGAACCATAGGTTACCATTGCAAAGAACTTCCAATTCATTTCTAAAGGTTGGACCTCATGGTTCCCAACGTGGGAACCAAAGGTTACCATGGCAAGGAACTGCCGGTTCCCAGACCTTGAAACTTACGGTTCCCAACCTGGGAACCAGAGGTTACTATTGCAAGGAATTGCCGGTTCCCGGAAGTTAGAATTTATGTTTTCGAAGCTAAGCGGCTATCATTGTAAGGAACTGCGGGTTCCCAAAGCTTGAGACTCATGGTTCCAAGCCTGAAAAAGTAACGTTACCAGTGGAAGGATCTGTTCATTGCAAAAAGTTAGACCTCATGGTTCTTAATGTTGTTTTGTTTTGTTTACTGAGCCGGTAACAGAACCTTTTGTTTTGCTTAATGGACCGGTAGCGGAATGTTTGCGTTTGGCTGTTGGGCCGGCATAAAAATGTTTTTGCACGAAAAAGGTGCATGTCAAAATGATACAGTATGAAAACAGTTTCATTACAACTTTATGGTTTTGCTTAATGTTATAAGAATCTCATAGCCACAGACTGTGGTATGAAAAAAAATATTTATCATTTTTTATCCCAAGATCTTCAAGGTCAGCCACCAATGTTATCGAAGGAAGTTTAGAAGTCAAACTTCCGACAATATGGACACATGAAAAGCAGAGCAGGGAAGAGGCAGAGAGAAGAGAAAGATCAGAAGAGAGAAGTGTAGAAGAGAAAGAGTAAGAAGAAAGAAGATGGAGATGCGCGAAAAGGTAGAAAAGTCGCGATTCACTATGTTTTTCCAATGATTTGTGGCTCCGGAGGGTCGAAAAGTAGGCTCGCTAAAGCGGCGGGTGCAGAGCCAGCTGCCCAGAGGAGAGATGAAAAATTGCACGCCGTTATGTCGCGAAGCACATTTCCAAGTCAAAATGTACAAAGCACACCAGCTCCGGACCACTTTTGGAAGTTGAGATGTTGAAAAAGTGCACGCCGTTGTGGCGCGAAGACCATTTCCAAGTCAAAATGTGCAAAACACACCAGGTCCGGAACACTTTTGGAAGTTGAGATGTTGAAAAGTGCACGCCGTTGTGGCGCGAAGCACATTTCCAAGTCAAAATGTACAAAACACCACGTGTTCGCGCCACTTTTGGAAGTTCAGATGTCGAAAAAGTGCACGCCGTTGTAGTGCGAAGCACATTTCGAAGTCAAAATTACAAAACACCAGGGTTTCGGACCACTTTTGGAGGTTCAGATGTCGCTTCGCTTCACTACACTACATTACACTACACTACACTACACTACAACTACAACTACACAACTACACTACACCCCACTACACTACACTCCACTACACTACAACTACAACTACACAACTACACTCCGCTACAATACCACTACAGTACACTCCACGACACTAAATTACACTACACTACACTACATTACACTACACTACACTCCACTACACTACACTACATTACACTACACTACACTACCTTCCACTACACTTCACTACATTACACTACACTACACTCCACTACACTACAACTACAACTACACAACTACACTCCACTACAATACACTCCACTGCACTAAATTACACTACAATACACTACAATACACTACATTCCACTACACTCCACTACACTACACTACATTACACTACACTACATTACACTGAATGACACTGCACCACAGATAGACAGGTCGACAGACAGATAGATAGATAGATAGATGGATGGATGGATGGATAGATAGACAGGTAGACAGCTAGACAGATAGACAGATGAAACAGATAGAGAGATAGTTTAAATAGATAGATAGATAGATAGATAGATAGGTAATTAGATGAAAGAGAGAGAGAGAGAGACAGAGAGAGAGAGAGAGAGAGAGATCGATAGATGGATAGATACATAGAAGATAGGTTGGTAGGTGGGTAGATAGTCAGAGAAAGAGAGAGAGAAAGAGAGGAGACCTCAATCACCTTTCGATCCATCAGTGGATTCGCTCTGCCATCCCTGGTTCACAACAACCAATCTCTCCTATAGGTTTCCTGTTTTTGAAACTTCCGCCACCGCCTTGTGCGGTACTACTGGTATCATCTGAAATGGTTATCTTTTGATTATCTTTTGTTTCTTCGTCTAACCAGCCTCTCTTTTAACATTTGACAGGGGTATCTTGTTGATTTTTTTCTTTGTATGGATTGTCAAAGGTTGTTATCCTCTGTGTTTTCTATCACGTCGTCTTTTCTTTTCTTGACTTTCTTTGCTACTGCACTTCCTCTCCTGTCTTCTCCACTTGATCTTACCCTTTAAGTGTCGCTTCTTTGATGTGGGCTGTATATACGTATATAGATAGATATATATATATATAGATAGATATATATATATAACATAATAGAATCTATTAAACCATATCAAACCATCAACCGGCTTTATTTGCCTGCGCTTACTGTCCCAGGTCACGGATGGCTGTAGAGGAGTGTCAATTTGGGGATCGCTCGACGCAAAGTAGCTATGCGTTTTGTTTTTGTGTTTGTCCCCTTGCTAAAACTTAATTTGTCTTAATTAACTGTAAAGTTTTCATTGTTTTCATTTAGTTTTCAAACGGTTCATTGATGTATCCATTGTTTTTGCTTATTTGTTTTATATTGGCGCCCCGCAGAGAAGTTTCCAAAATCACAAAAAAAATCATCTTTTAAATCACCGTAGAAATCATTTTCTCCACATTTCCAGTGGCATGCCACTTTTTCAATCATTTTGAAGCATGTTGAAGGAAAACGAAGGGAACATCCCAAAAACGATGATTTAAACGATGATTCAAACGATAATTTCCCGCAGTTTTATCATTTTTTATCGTTTGAAAGCTGTCCCAAAAATCATCGAAAAATCATCGTCGAAAGCATCATTTTCTCCATTTTGGAACATTGTTAAGGAAAACGAAGGGAACATCCCAAAAACGATGATTTAAACGATGATTCAAACGAAAAAAACATGATAATTTCCCGCAGTTTTATCATTTTTTTATCGTTTGAAAGCTGTCCCAAAATCATCGAAAAATCATCGTCGAAATCATCACCGCTCCGGTGTGCACAGGTGCAGGAGCTGGGTCAGGTTCCGGAGGAGGTTCCGAAGGTTCCGGAGAAGGTCTGGGAGGCTTTGGTGCAGAGCCAGGTCAGGTTCAACAGGGTTCCGGAGAAGGTTCTGGAGAAGGTTCCAGGACGCCTTGGTGCAAAGCCAAGTCAGGTTCAACAGGGTTCCGGAGAAGATTCCGGAGAAGGTCTGGGAGGCTTTGGCGCAGCGGGTCAAGTTCAACGGGGGAGAAAGTTCCGGAGAAGGTTCCGAAGAAGGTTCCGGAGAAGGTCTGGGAGGCTTGGTGCAGGCCAGGTCCGGTTCAACAGGGTTCCGCAAGAAGGTCAGGTCGGTCAGGTCAGGTTCAAGAGGGTTCCATGAGAAGGTTCCCAAGAAGGTCTGGGAGGCTTTGGTGCAGAGCCGGGTCAGGTTCAACAGGGTTCCGAAGAAAGTTCCGAAGAAAGTTCTGGAGAAGGCCTGGGAGGCTTTGGTGCAGAGCCGGGTCAGGTTCAACAGGGTGCCGGAGAAGGTGCCGGAGAAGGTCTGGGAGGCTTTGGTGCAGAGCCAGGCCACGTTCAACAGGGTTCCGGAGAAGGCTCCGGAGAAGGTGTGGGAGGCTTTGGTGCGGAGCCAGGTCAGGTTCAACAGGGTTCCGGAGAAGGTTGCAGAGAAGGTCCCGGTGCAGGGCCAGGTCAGGTTCCAACAGGTTCAACAGGGTTTCCAGCGCTTGGCTTCGCAGCACGCTTCAGAAAGACCAGAAAGATTCCCAATAGATCAGGTTAGGCAATTTTCTGCCGAAAAGCTATAATTCCCTATCTTAGAAAAAAACTATTAGTTTAATTTTTCCTTACCTAATTAGTTAATTTTTCTTGCCTTAACTAATTTTTTTACCTACCTTTCAACGAAAGTTTGCACGCAAACTTTCAACCCCGCCTCGCAAGTTTGCATGCAAACTTTCACAACCTCCCCTCGCAAGTTTGCAGGCAAACTTTCAACCCCCCCCTCGCAAGTTTGAGTGTAAACTTGCACCACCATTTGCATGCAAATGCTTGCGTGTGTGTCAAAGGGCGCAAATTTGCTTGCAAACTTTCAACCCCACCACGCAAGTTTCTGCGCAAACTTTCAACCCCCCCCTCGCAAGTTTGCATCCAAACTTTCAACCTCGTCTCGCAAGTTTGCATGCAAACTTTCAGCCCCGCCTCGCAAGTTTGCACGCAAACTTTCAACCCCACGTGCCGAATTATATATACCTTAAAATTCGGTTACATTTTTACCTTAAAAAAATAACCTAATTAGGTAGGAAATAAGGAATTAACTATTAGGCAGGAAATTGCCTAACCTGATCTTTTGGGTTTGTAAAAGTAAAACCTTGTGGCTGTTGGGTCATAGAAAATCTGCTGACAAATCACTGTCGCAGCCTTGCTGCAGCCATTCCAATACGATTTACGATGTCAAGCTGCAAAGGACATTAATATATAGTACTACGCACACAGCCGCAGCGCCAAGCAACCTCAACGCAGCTATTACAATCCGAGACTTCCCTCAAATTCCGACAGTTGAAGGTGTCAAAACGAAGCTTTCGTGCAAGACTTCCCTTAGAATCTGAAAGTGGAAGATGTGGAAACGAAGCTTTCGTGCGAGACCTCCCTCAAAAAGTGAAAGTTGAAGATATGAAAACGAAGCTTTCGTGCAAGACCTCCTTCAAAAAATGGCAATTGTGAAGATGTCAATCAAAACGAAGCTTTCGTGCGAGACTTCCCTCCAAAAGTATCAAAAGTGAAAGTTGAAGATGTGAAAACGAAGGTTTCGTGCGAGACTTCCTTCATATAACCTGAAAGTGGAAGATGTGAGACCGAAGTTTTCGTGCGAGACTTCCCTCAAAAATTGAGAATGGCAAATGTAGAAACAAAGGTTTCATGCGAGACGTCCTTCAAATTTTGAAAGTTCAAGTTGTGAAAATTACGCCTGAACTGGCAGTTCCAATGCGGGGCCGATCCGACCATGATCCGCCCCTAAACGAAAACGTGTTCCGCACCCATCCGGGACACGTTCTGTCCTGCAAAACACAGCATTTCGTGCAGCCAGTACCTCTCCATAACGCATTTCGTGCGATTTCCCTCAAAAAGTAAAAGAGTTGAAAATGTGGAAGCGAAGCTTTCGTGCGAGACTTCCCTCAAAAATCTGAAAGTGGAAGCTGCGAAAACGACGCTTTCGTGCGAGACTTCCCTCAAAAAGTGAGAAAGCTGAAGATGCGAAAACGAAGCTTTCGTGCGAGTTTTCCCTCAAAATCTGAAAGTGGAAGATGCGAAAACGAAGCTTTCGTGCGAGACTATTCCATCAAAATCTAAACGTTGAACTGAAAACGACACTTTCGGGGGAGACTTCCCTCAAAAAGTGAAAGCTGAAGATGCGAAAACGAAGCTTTCGTGCGAGTTTGCTTTCAAACAGAGTGAAAGTGGAAGCTGCGAAAACGACGCTTTCGTGCGAGACTTCCCTCAAAAAGTGAGAAAGCTGAAGATGCGAAAACGAAGCTTTCGTGCGAGTTTTCCCTCAAAAAGTGAAAGTGGAAGATGCGAAAACGAAGCTTTCGTGCGAGACTTCGATCCCTCAAAAAGTGAAAGTTGATCGAAGATGTGAAACCGAAGCTTTCGTGCGAGACTTCCTTCAAAATCTGAAAGTGGAAGATGTGGAAACGAAGCTTTCGTGCGAGACTTCCCTCAAAAGTCTCAAAACCCAAAAGATCAGGTTAGGCAATTTCCTGCCTAATAGGTAATTCCTTATTTCCTACCTAGTTAGGTAATTTTTAAGGTAAATAGTAAAAATGTAACCTATAAATTTACGGCAATTCGGCACGTGGGGTTGAAAGTTTGCGTGCAAACTTGCGAGACGAGGTTGAAAGTTTGCATGCAAACTTGCGAGGGGAGGTTGAATGTTTGCGCGCAAACTTGGAAGGCGGGGTTGAAAGTTTGCGCGAAAACTTGCGAGGCGGGGTTGAAAGTTTGCAAGCAAATTTGCGCCCTTTGACACACACGCAAGCATTTGCATGCAAATGGTGGTGCAAGTTTACACTCAAACTTGCGAGGGGGTTGTTGAAAGTTTGCCTGCAAACTTGCGAGGGGAGGTTGAAAGTTTGCATGCAAACTTGCGAGGCGGGGTTGAAAGTTTGCGTGCAAACTTTCGTTGAAAGTTAGGTAAAGATTAGTTAAAACAAGAAAAAATAATTAATTTAGGTAAGGAAAAAATCTAATAGATAATTTAGGTAAGGAAAAAATAAACTAATACAATTGTTTTTTAATATTTTTTGTCTAAGATAAGGAATTACCTTTTCGGCAGGAAATTGCCTAACCTGATCTATTGGGAATCTGAATGTGAAAGATGCAAAAACGAAGCTTTCGTGTGAGACTTCCCTCAAAGTCTGAAAGTGGAAGATGCGAAAACGAAGCTTTCGTGCGAGACTTCGATCCCTCAGAAAGTGAAAGTTGATCGAAGATGTGGAAACGAAGCTTTCGTGCGAGACTTCCTTCAAAATCTGAAAGTGGAAGATGTGGAAACGAAGCTTTCGTGTGAGAATGTGTGAGACTTCCTTCAAAATCTGAAAGTGGAAGATGTGGAAACGAAGCTTTCGTGTGAGAATGTGTGAGACTTCCTTCAAAATCTGAAAGTGGAAGATGTGGAAACGAAGCTTTCGTGTGAGAATGTGTGAGACTTCCTTCAAAATCTGAAAGTGGAAGATGTGGAAACGAAGCTTTCGTGCGAGACTTCCGGCAATATCTGAAAGTGGAAGATGTGGAAACGAAGCTTTCGTGTAAGAATGTGTGAGACTTCCTTCAAAATCTGAAAGTGGAAGATGTGGAAACGAAGCTTTCGTGTGAGAATGTGTGAGACTTCCCTCAAAATCTGAAAGTGGAAGATGCGAAAACGAAGCTTTTTCGTGCGTGACTTCCCTCAAAATTGTTGAAGATGTGAGAACGACGCTTTCGTGCGAGACTTCCCTCAAAATCTGAAAGTGGAAGATGCGAAAACGAAGCTTTCGTGCGAGACTATTCCATCAAAATCTAAACGTTGAACTGAAAACGACACTTTCGGGGGAGACTTCCCTCAAAAAGTGAAAGCTGAAGATGCGAAAACGAAGCTTTCGTGCGAGTTTGCTTTCAAACAGTGAAAGTGGAAGATGCGAAAACGAAGCTTTCGTGCGAGACTATTCCCAAAAGATCAGGTTAGGCAATTTCCTGCCTAATAATTAGTTAATTCCTGATTTCCTACCTAATTAGGTAATTTTTGACGTAAAAATGTAACCTAACTTTAAGGCAATTCGGCACGTGGGGTTGCAAGTTTGCGTGCAAGCTTGCGAGGCGGGGCGGAAAGTTTGCATGCAAACTTGCGAGACAAGGTTGAAAGTTTGGATGCAAACTTGCGAGGGGAAGTTCAAAGTTTGCGCGCAAACTTGCAAGGCGGGGTTGAAAATTTGCGCGAAAACTTGCGAGGCGGGGTTGAAAGTTTGCAAGCAAATTTGCGCCCTTTGACACACACGCAAGCATTTGCATGCAAATGGTGGTGCAAGTTTACACTCAAACTTGCGAGGGGGTTGTTGAAAGTTTGCCTGCAAACTTGCGAGGGGAGGTTGAAAGTTTGCATGCAAACTTGCGAGGCGGGGTTGAAAGTTTGCCTGCAAACTTGCGAGGGGAGGTTGAAAGTTTGCATGCAAACTTGCGAGGCGGGGTTGAAAGTTTGCGTGCAAACTTTCGTTGAAAGTTAGGTAAAAAAAAAGTTAAGGCAAGAAAAAAATCTAATTTAGCTAAGGGAAAACAAACTAATAGGTATTTTTTTGGTCCAAGATAAGGAATTACCTTTTCGGCAGGAAATTGCCTAACCTGATCTATTGGGTTCCCTCAAAATCTAAACGTTGAACTGAAAACGACGCTTTCGTGCGAGACTTCCCTCAAAAAGTGTGAAAGCTGAAGATGTGGAAGCGAGGCTTTCGTGCGAGACTTCCTTCAAAATCTGAAAGTGTAAGGTGTGGAAACGAATTCCCTCAAAATCTGAAAGTGGAAGATGCGAAAGCTTCGCCCTCGAATTCTAAACGTTGAAGATCTGAAAACTACGCTTTTGTGCGAGACTTCCCTCAATTTTTGAAAGTTGATGTTGACTACTTGGATGATCTGGGGTTTGCTAGTGACTTAAAGTTTTTAGGAATTGCCTTCTAGTAGCTACCTAAATACCTTTTAAGAACATCCTAAGCATATGCTAACCACTTGTAAGGCTTCTACTTGTGTCAGGAAGTTAACAAGTGTCTAGCTAAAAAATAGCTACAGTTTCTAAACAACATAATTATGTTAAGTGGTTAGCCATCAGACATGCTAATTATGTTAAGGGAAGTTAAATACTTAGCCTCAAAGTTAGCATAGTTAGCTAAGTATTTAGCTAAGTGGTTAGCTAAGTTAGGAAATTAACATTTAGAATAAATTTTCATGTTTGTGGCCAAAAAAGCAAATAAAATAAAAAAAACATTTCCATAAAAAATGCACAAAGTCTTGAAGAAAGCCAGAAGATTCACATTCTTTCAGTGAACCTCGTGAGAACACAAGAGAAAGCAGGGGAAAAAAACATGGAAAACCTGTCAGCCATATATAAGCTCAATGACCCAAACAAAGCTCTATACAAGCTCAGAATCTTTAGCCCAAGCAGGCTCTCCTAAAGTTTCAGCTGTTGTTAAGCTCTTTTTCTGTGGACATTGTGCCGCTCTTGGTTTTCAAGGGAACCAAGGCAGGAAAACTTGCTGCTGCTTCTCTCAAGAAAATGTGTTCCCAAGGAACTGCTGCACATGGGTGTAACATTTGGTTAAATTACATGAAATAACCTCAAAGACTTAGCTCCTGCCCTCAAAGGGCACAAGGACACAAATAAAGAAGTAACATGGACACAAGTAAACAGGAAAAGATGTAGACAAGACAACAGAAATACACAAGACAGCACAATAAGCAAAGAAGCACCTCATGCCAACACAAGAAAACAGACAGTGACTTTCTGTGACACTGGCTCGAAAGCCATGGCTGGTGCTACATGGAAGGGTGAAGTGGTAAGGGCTCAGCAAGACAGCAGTCTACCCATTGCCAGCAGATGCAACCGCATTCTGGAGATCCTGAAGCAGAATGGCCTATGCTACAGACAATGCATTGAGCCAAAGATGATTCTGGTGCATGTGAAGAACAGAGGTGGGCAACTAGTGTCTGTGTCTGATGTGCACAGCAAAGGTGCTGTGATGGCTCAGATTGGTTTCTCCATGGCCAAAATTGGAGAATCAATTTGTTTTGAATTGCCATCTGCTATGGCAAACAAAGACCAAGTGATAGAGACCAACAGGTCTTTGGCCCAGCTGTCCCAGAACCAGCTGTGTGAGCCACTTGGTTGTGAAAGGTTTGCCTCAGTGTCCAGCAGCCACTTGGTGACTTTCCTGAGGGCAGTGCAGGCTGGCTGCAAGACTACAGAGCCTGAGATCAGCACTGGTGGCTACCTGTCACTGGACTCAATGTGCCAGAAGAAGGATGACTTGAAGGAGATGGTCATTACTGGATGGGAATGGCAGGTGATTGACAGCCAGGTTGAGTCTGCTTGCCCTGAACTTCCACAATTCCTGGCCCAAGCACTGAACTCTGACCATGCTGTTAAAACAACAGCCAATGAGTTGGAAACTGCTTGCAACATTGCAAGCATCTATGAGTAGCAGGCCACCACCTCCAAGGACCACCTCAAGAAGGCCCAGGAAGCAGCTATGGCTTCTAGACCAGCCTGTGCCAATTACATTGCTGCCATCACTGCCTTTGTGAAGCAGTTCACTGGTGGTGATGCGTTTCCTTTTGCTGGAGTTACTCCAGTCCATTGGTCTCTCAGCTGCAGCTAGACTGTTAGCCAGCCATAGCAAGCTCCTCCAAAGCAGCCATCAGAGGCTCCTTACCCAATTAGTTGGTGTTCCTTGAACTTGTTGCTTTACCAAAGCCATTTGCCCATACTGAGGCAAACAATATGGTGGTTCTACAGTTTGGGGCCAGGAATTTACTGAATTGCTGGCCTACACTGACTTCAAGTGCCCAACTACCACCTACCCTTGGATTCGGTTGGCAATGGCAGCCTGCCACATGTGTGCTCCCAAGCAATACATTAGAGATGGCATCTCCAGGCTGCTGACCTCTGCAGATTTTTCCAAGCTGAAGCAGAAAGGAATGGCTGTGCAATTGGCAGCTGCTGAGAAGCTTCTGAATGAAGCTTGGGCTTTGTGTGGTCAAAGTTCACTTACCTTGGACCAGCAAGCTCAGCCCATGGGCGGATACTTGACCAGGTTGGCTTTGTTCCTGGTTGGCAAAGGTTCTAAAGGCCCTGAAGGAAAGAATTACAAGCAGTTTGAAGACATCACAGATCTCTTCACTCAAGAGCTGATGAACATGAAGGCACATGGCTCCATGGATTCTCTGAGATGTCCACCATGGCTGGCTAAGCTAGCACCCTGCTACACTTGAGGAATAATGCCTGCCAAACAAGAGGCATGAAACCTCTGAAGCATTTCCTTTGACAACACCTTTGGCTTGAGCTTTGTATAGCTTTGAAGGCAGAAGCTTTTCACATAAAAGCTTTCTATAGCTTGCGATTAAAAAAAGCCTTTGATGGCTAACAATGCAAGAGCTTTCTGTAAAGTCTTAGGTGCTGAAGCTTCCTACAGCTTGTTTTAGGCAGCAAACACTTTCTTGGGAAGACAGCTTTCAATGCCTCAGTCTCTGGATTTCTTCTTCTTCTTGCTTTCCTCTTGAACCTCAACCAGCAATGGGGATCCAATCTGCAGGGCCACCTTGTTCTTCAGGCAAGGAATGGTCAGCTCATGGTGCTTCACAGTCGCTCTGGTCAAGGTGGCTTTCTCACAGGTAGCATCATCTTTGTCCTTGTCATCTTTGGCCTCTTTGCACCAATAGAATGGACACCAGTGGCCACTCTTCTTCTCAAAGTTGCACTTGGTATGTGTCACCACCAAAACTTCTTCAAATTTCCAGCCAGCCATCTGAAGCACAACAGAACTTTTGTTGATCTTTTCCTTTTTCTGTAAAACCACCTGGCCAAGTGGAAGCAACACCAAATCGTTTTTGTTGAACTTGGAGTTGGCAAAGAGCTGGGAAGTAGTGGACACCAAAGTGGTCCTCTCCTACAAAGGTGTTAATAAGGCTGTGGTGCCAGACAACCTGGTGTCTGTTGGTCCTGATGGAAGGAAGTTTCTGAAGATACAGGGCAGCCACCCCCTGGTGTGCAGATTGGTGGCAGCAGACAACCTGGAAGCTTTGAAGACCTGCAAGAACCCTAGCCTTTGCCAGGGAGATGCGTTTGATTCTTTGAGGAAGAAGCAAGAAGAGGCTTTGCACAAAGCCTTGTCTGAGGCAAAGGAGGAGGAAGAGAAGGAGAAGGACTTGTTCAAGGTTGAGAAGCATCCCAAAAAGAAGCTCAAGCTTTCCAGTGGCCCTGACTTTTTGACCTTGAACTTAGATGGCAATGACATTGAGGTCCTCAAGCCCAGCACTTGGAAGGACAAAGATGTTTCTGTTCTGCTGGACTCCAGCATGCTGGCTGTCACTTTTGATTTCTTGTCCACAGATGTGGACACCTGCTTCAAAGATGGCAACAAGAGAAGTTACAGAAAGAAAGGTGGCAAGAAAGATGAAGATGAACTTCACAACAAGTAAGCACTTCCTTGCCCTGATGCAGAGAGGAAAAACGTATCTTGCCGCTCTTTGCTCAATGCTTGAGCTTCAGAAGCCTTAATAGGCTGAAATTTACTAGCCCTCTGAAAGCTTAGTTGCTCTAGCCCTGTTGCAGGCTCATTCCAATTAGCCATTTAGAGGCTCAAAATAAGTAGCCCTGAGTAAGCTCATTGCATGGCTAGCCCTTGGAAGGCTCATATAATACTTAGCCCTTAGCAGGCTCTTGGATTTGCCCTTGCAAGGCTCATGGACCAATTAGCTTTGATCAGGCTCATTGCATGTACTAGCCCTTGGCAGGCTCACTCTTAAATAATAGCTGTTTGAAAGCTCAATTGTATTGATTAGCCCATAGCAGGCTCAGTCTTTTAAAGAATTCCAGTTTTTTTTTACTTGCCCTCCAGGGGATCAGCTCATTCATATGGGCCCATGGCTGTGTTTGGTTCAAGCTCAAAGTGCTGAGTAAAGGCACTACTGGTGTGACAATGGGCACCACAGAGGATGAGTTTGACTATGCCTCTTGCGCCAATGAGTTGACAGAAGCTCATGAGGCTCAAGAGGCTGAGAATGAGTGGTACCAGAAGAAGCTGGAGGACCCATTTTGGCCAAAGTGTTTTAAAACCATGAGAGAGATGGGGTTGATCACTACCCTGTGGCAGGATGAGAGTGCTGCGACTGCATCGCGCCTCCACTTCATCATTTTTTTTAACTGACCCATGAGAGTGCTGCGACTGCATCGCGCCTCCACATCATCATTTTTTTAACTGACCCTAAAAATATGTGGGATTTGTTTTTAATATACATTCTTCCATGGTGAGCCATCCTTAGGAAGCACCAGATGATGTGCCAACTTTGGCTGCTCCAGTGGTACCTGTGGTTGAAGGTGTGCCCACTGGGCCTGTGACGACTGTGGGTGGACAGCAGTATGAGGAGGTGCACTTGGAGAAGGCTGACTTTAAGGTGCTAGAGTCCAAGCCTAAAGCCAAACTACCACAACCATCTGCTGGACTTAAGGGTGCTATGAGGCCTCCTGAGCCTAAAAATCCTCCCTCCAAGAGGCAGAAGGTGGAGATTGACACGAAGCAGCTCTTCTTGAGGCATGGAGCGGTGAAGCCCAAGGTGGAGGAGGAGGAAGAGGATGTGCCACTGAGCAGTGACCAGATTGCCAACAGAATCCTTGCTGCTCTTGTTCCTTGGCTGTGCTTTTTTTTTGGGGGGGGGGTGTTGATACAACAAGGAAACTTGAATCATGTGTTCCCTTGGACTTTCTGAGGCTGAGCATCAGAAGGGTGGAGATGGGCATCCTAAACATGGTGGTTCTCTGGCTGCTGCAGTGGCTGCCAGTGCTGCACCAGCTCCTGCAGATGTTGGACCTGCACATGCACCAGCTTCTTGGCTTTTTACTTCAACTTTGACTAGTCTGTGGGGATAGAGGCTTTTTTTAAAGCAATGCAGTTGGAGGCTCCATGGCATGGAGTACCTGCTCCAGCTGGACATGCTGGATATGGAGTCCCTCAAGGACATGCTGGACAAGGAGTACCTGCAAACCTGACTGCGCAAACCGGAAATGTAACCTAACTTTAAGGCAATTCGGCACGTGGGGTTGAAAGTTTGCGTGCAAGCTTGCGAGGCGGGGCGGAAAGTTTGCATGCAAACTTGCGAGACAAGGTTGAAAGTTTGGATGCAAACTTGCGAGGGGAAGTTCAAAGTTTGCGCGCAAACTTGCGAGGCGGGGTTGAGAGTTTGCAAGAAAATTTGCGCCCTTGGACACGCACGCAAGCATTTGCAGGCAAATGGTGGTGCAAGTTTACACTCAAACTTGCGAGGGGGGTTGAAAGTTTGCCTGCAAACTTGCGAGGGGAGGTTGAAAGTTTGCATGCAAACTTGCGAGGCGGGGTTGAAAGTTTGCCTGCAAACTTGCGAGGGGAGGTTGAAAGTTTGCATGCAAACTTGCGAGGCGGGGTTGAAAGTTTGCGTGCAAACTTTCGTTGAAAGTTAGGTAAAAAAAAGTTAAGGCAAGAAAAAATCTAATTTAGCTAAGGGAAAACAAACTAATAGGTATTTTTTTGGTCCAAGATAAGGAATTACCTTTTCGGCAGGAAATTGCCTAACCTGATCTATTGGGTTCCCTCAAAATCTAAACCTAAACGTTGAACTGAAAACGACGCTTTCGTGCGAGACTTCCCTCAAAAAGTGTGAAAGCTGAAGATGTGGAAGCGAGGCTTTCGTGCGAGACTTCCTTCAAAATCTGAAAGTGTAAGGTGTGGAAACGAATTCCCTCAAAATCTGAAAGTGGAAGATGCGAAAGCTTCGCCCTCGAATTCTAAATTCTAAACGTTGAAGATCTGAAAACTACGCTTTTGTGCGAGACTTCCCTCAATTTTTGAAAGTTGATGTTGACTACTTGGATGATCTGGGGTTTGCTAGTGACTTAAAGTTTTTAGGAATTGCCTTCTAGTAGCTACCTAAATACCTTTTAAGAACATCCTAAGCATATGCTAACCACTTGTAAGGCTTCTACTTGTGTCAGGAAGTTAACAAGTGTCTAGCTAAAAAATAGCTACAGTTTCTAAACAACATAATTATGTTAAGTGGTTAGCCATCAGACATGCTAATTATGTTAAGGGAAGTTAAATACTTAGCCTCAAAGTTAGCATAGTTAGCTAAGTATTTAGCTAAGTGGTTAGCTAAGTTAGGAAATTAACATTTAGAATAAATTTTCATGTTTGTGGCCAAAAAAGCAAATAAAATAACTAGACGACGGTTGGCCCGAGAGCGAAAAAGATGTTTTTCAAGCAGCTCTGAGGATGGTAGTCGTAAAAGATAGTCGGTGAATAGTTGGTGAATTTTTCTATGAGCTATGGAAAGATATGGTGTGAAAAAGTAAGATTGATCAAGAAGAGAATATTTGGTAAAGGGCATCAGATGACATGTGTCTTGCAACCACAGAGAGAAAGAGGGGGCAGAGATAAAGAGAGAGAGAGAGAGAGAAAGAGAGAGAGAGAGAGAAAGAGAAAGCAAGAGAGAGAGAGAGAATGAAAGGGGGGGGGTAGAAAGAAAACATGGAGAAATGTAATGTGAGCAACAAAAGTGCACAGGAGGCTCAGTGCCATGAGTCTGCGAATGACATGTGCTATCTCATTTTATTATGGTAATTCCCACACACATTGCGGAAAAAGGCGCAGCACCATCATTCCGTGAACGCGAAGAAACGCGACGCTTTTATACAGAGACGCTTTTACACACATAATCTTTTACACATAAACACTTTTACACACAGACGCTTTCACACAGAGACGTTTTTCATGCACACACACACAGACGCATTTCCACACAGAGACTTTTACACGAAAACACTTTAACACACAGACGCTTTTATACACAGACTCTTTTACACACATACGCTTTTACATGCAGATGCCGTTTTACAGACGCACACACACTTTCACACACAAACGCTTTTACACACAGACGCTTTTGCACACAGACACAGACGCTTTTCCACACAGACCCTTTTACACACAGACGCTTTTACACACAAACACTTTTACACACATACGCTTTTACACACGGACGCTTTTACACGAAAACACTTTAACACACAGACGCTTTTATACACAGACTCTTTTACACACATACACTTTTACATGCAGATGCCTTTTTACAGACGCACACACACTTTCACACACAAACGCTTTTACACACAGACGCTTTTGCACACAGACACAGACGCTTTTCCACACAGACCCTTTTACACACAGACGCCTTTACACACAAACACTTTTACACACATACGCTTTTACACACGGACGCTTTTACACGCAAACACTTTTACATACAGGCGCTTTTACACACAGACGCTTTTACACTCAGAAACTTTTACACACAGACGCTTTCCCACAGAGACTTTTACACAGAGACGCTCACAAAGCGCGGCACCACTGGGTGACCTCAGTTGCAAACAAAGGTGCGCAAACATAGTTGCAATGGAAATGCCAAAAAATCGCAAAAGTGCACAAGACCAGGCTCAGTACCATGATCAACGCACAATCCAATGCAAGGCATCCGCTCTTTGAGATACAAAATAAGCTCGGCACCATGATGCCGTGGATGACCTCAGTTGCAAACACAGGTGGGCAAACAAAGGCTCCGTACCATGGCATCCAAGAGAATCTAGAAGTCCGTGCAAGAATGCTGTGAATGATTCCACAATAGCAAGTTCGATATCATGATGGCAAGGATGACACCTGTTTCACTGCATTTCTCCGATGTCCCTACAGGATGGAAAAAAAATCTTTACAGACAAACAACAGTTGGCTACTGGTTTTGCATGTTCGTCACGAACAGTCTCTCCAGACGAACACTGCTACAGATTAATTTGCGCCAGTTGCACTCAGTTCCATGTGCCACTCGGTACGCAAGCCTTCCAGCTCCCACAAGCTGCTTCCAAGCAAAGGTCGGTACCATGATGCTGCAGATGTGGCATGTTTGCCGCTTTTACTACTGCAGCAATCCGGGTACTGCGGTCGATCTTTATCTGGGCACCTCCACGGACACGACCTAAGTTCCAGCATCTCTGTGAACACAGAAAGATCTTCCAGCCAGTCAGCAGGATGCTCATACTCGAGATTCACAACGCAGTCGTTGCAGTGCCCGCAGATGTAACATCTCTCGGCTGCCATTGTCCTCCAAACATATTCTATGCTTCTGACTGTTTTTTTGATATATTTCATATGATGATGACGAAAGTGTGGTATTGTCACGGTCATGACCTTTGCCCAGCCAGCAGAGACTTGCTGAGATGTCCAGCTATCGTCTGACTCGTTTGGATCGCCGGGTTCTTGGTTGGCACCACAGCAAATACAGATGGTGGTGTCTGCCTCCTTCCAATGACACATTTTCTTCAAAACAACCGGCCAACCAGCTTTTACCAGATAGTGTCCGGTTTCTGGTTGCACAGAATATTTTGGAGCCAATTCAGAGCTCCCAGGCACAAATGAAAGAATGTGTCGTAGAATTTGGTCATCAAAGACATTCGTTGCCATGGCAGAACACACTTAAATCCCCAAATACTTTATGCGACATGTTTGTGCACTAAAACTTTGTTTGTTGTTAACTGCCGTCATGTCCAACGATGTGGGCGCTGCCGCCGAGTATCTTTCAACACCAAGACCCATAATCGGTTGGCATCATCTCTTGCTTCTTCATTTGAAAACAGAAGGCGTCAGGTTTCGATATTTCCACTACAGCTTCACCTACAAACGTCACATCTCTTGAGCGAAACGCATCTTGTCCATTCGTTCACATCTGAGCCAAGGAATGTAACGCACAATCCAATGCGAAGCATCTGCTCTTTCAGTTCGAAACTGAAAAAACGACTCCTGAGTTTGACATACCAAATAAGCTCGGTACCATGATGCACACCACCCGCAGTAGCCAGGGCTCGAAGCTCCTCTTTTCGCATTTCGTACAAAGCACGACTGAGCCACTCCTTGCCCTGTGAAACAGCTCCAAGGCGAAGTTCTTCCAATTTGGCAGCCGATGCCTCGTCCACCTACAGCATCCAACACACTGCCACCACAAAACCACCATCATCCTACAACATCGCACCATGTGACAAACATTCAATGAATGACACGTGTTATTTCATTTTTGTATGGATAATCCCACATAAACAGTCCACAAAACATCGGTACCATGATGCCGTTTTTTCTTGCACCCAACCTCCGTGGAGGGTTCCAAGACTTTCATCAACGAGCTGCGCAGCTCTGCTACAGGCAGCCAATTCCGGTTGGAATGTGTCTGCACACCACCCGCAGTAGCCAGGGCTCGAAGCTCCTCTTTTCGCATTTCGTACAAAGCACGACTGAGCCACTCCTTGCCCTGTGAAACAGCTCCAAGGCGAAGTTCTTCCAATTTGGCAGCCGATGCCTCGTCCACCTACAGCATCCAACACACTGCCACCACAAAACAACAATCATCCTACAACATTGCACCATGTGACAAACATGCAACTTTCGTCACAATCCTATTCTGCCCCACCGGACCTGCGTTGGAGGTGCCAAGACATCCAGCAATCGAGCGCGCAGCTCTCCAACCGCAAGCCACTTGTTGTCCGGTCCACGGCCAACATTCCGAGCATGTGCCATTTTGCGAAGCTCCATTACAGAAATTTTTGCCAGGGCATCCTGGAGCCATTCACGACCCCTGGTCACAGCACTGCTACGCAGCTCCTGCAACCGAAGTTCCACGGCATCGGACGACGCGGATGACGCGGTCGCATGCTCCATTCGCACAGACATTCCCTTCAGCAAATGAAACAGCGACCACAAAACGTCCACAAACGTCACGGGTGCGTGACTTCAACCAAACATTTTGCATTCAGAAATTCCGAGACATGCATATTTGTTCGCTTGCTTTCAAAACAATGCCATGACATGCTTGATTTCAAAACAAAATTGAACGGTACAAAATTGAACGGTACAATGATTCCCGTATCATTTTTTGTCCACTGCTCATGCATTTCAATGAAAACATCACATATATTTTTTTTGTGCTATACATCACATAGATCCACTGCATCGTAAACAAACACTGACATGTCACACAATGCAATTCTCGAGATCTCACAGACAGCCCCTACAGAAACCTCGAGAAGTGCAAGAAATGTTAAAGAACCCTGTTGGCCAATCGTCACTTGTTTCTCGAACATTCAGCGTACATATAAGAATATGGATGTTCACTCCGTGCACAATGCATCTTGTCTCTACGTTCACGTCTGAGCCCAGGAAAGAGATAAAGAGGTAAACTATGCTTGTCGCTGCAGAGTTGCACAATCCACTGCAAAGCATTTGTTCTCTGACTTCCAAACTGAGAACACCACTCATGAGTTTGACATGGCAAAGAACCACTGTCGCAGAGACCTGCAAACTGAAGGCTGAACGCATCAACAAAAAACTAGTTTAACAAAGCTCGGTAACAAAAAACTCAGCAGCTCGGCAACACCATCTTGCATCATCTCGCAATGCCTCTGCATCCGAAGTTCCACGGCATCGGACGACGCGGATGACGCGGTCGCATGCTCCATTCGCAGAGACATTCCCTTCAGCAAATGAAACAGCGACCACAAAACGTCCACAAACGTCACGGGTGCGTGACTTCAAACAAACATTTTGCATTCAGAAATTCCGAGACATGCATATTTGTTCGCTTGCTTTCAAAACAATGCCATGACATGCTTGATTTCAAAACAAAATTGAACGGTACAAAATTGAACGGTACAATGATTCCCGTATCATTTTTTGTCCACTGCTCATGCATTTCAATGAAAACATCACATATATTTTTTTGTGCTATACATCACATAGATCCACTGCATCGTAAACAAACACTGACATGTCACACAATGCAATTCTCGAGATCTCACAGACAGCCCCTACAGAAACCTCGAGAAGTGCAAGAAATGTTAAAGAACCCTGTTGGCCAATCGTCACTTGTTTCTCGAACATTCAGCGTACATATAAGAATATGGATGTTCACTCCGTGCACAATGCATCTTGTCTCTACGTTCACGTCTGAGCCCAGGAAAGAGATAAAGAGGTAAACTATGCTTGTCGCTGCAGAGTTGCACAATCCACTGCAAAGCATTTGTTCTCTGACTTCCAAACTGAGAACACCACTCATGAGTTTGACATGGCAAAGAACCACTGTCGCAGAGACCTGCAAACTGAAGGCTGAACGCATCAACAAAAAAATAGTTTAACAAAGCTCGGTAACAAAAAACTCAGCAGCTCGGCAACACCATCTTGCATCATCTCGCAATGCCTCTGCATCCGAAGTTCCACGGCATCGGACGACGCGGATGACGCGGTCCCATGCTCCATCCGCACAGACGTTCCCGTCAGCAAATGAAACAGCGACCACAAAACGTCCACAAACGTCACGGGTGCGTGACTTCAAACAAACATTTTGCATTCAGAAATTCCGAGACATGCATATCTATTCCCTTGATTTCAAAACAATGCCATGACATGCTTGATTTCAAAACAAAATAGAACGGTACAATATTGAACGGTACAATGATTCCCGTAGTATTTTTTTGTCCACTGCTCATGCATTTCAATGAAAACATCACATATATTTTTTTCGTGCTATACATCACATAGATCCACTGCATCGTAAACAAACACTGACATTGTCACAATGCAATTCTCGAGATCTCACAGACAGCCCCTACAGAAACCTCGAGAAGTGCAAGAAATGTTAAAGATACCTGTTTGCCAATCGTCACTTGTTTCTCGAACATTCAGCGTACATATAAGAATATGGATGTTCACTCCGTGCACAATGCATCTTGTCTCTACGTTCACGTCTGAGCCCAGGAAAGAGATAAAGAGGTAAACTATGCTTGTCGCTGCAGAGTTGCACAATCCACTGCAAAGCATTTGTTCTCTGACTTCCAAACTGAGAACATCACTCATGAGTTTGACATGGCAAAGAACCACTGTCGCAGAGACCTGCAAACTGAAGGCTGAACGCATCAACAAAAAACTAGTTTCAATTCAATGCAAAGAATGTGTTCTTCGAAGCCTGAGACCACGACTCCTGCGTTTGACAAGCAAACATCATTGTCGCATAGACATGCAAACTGAACAGTGAAGTTCACTATGAACATCTCAATTCCCACACAGATTATCACACCAAACGAACCAAGCTCCGCACGTCCTAGCACGGATACACTAGCAAGCATTTTCACCCTCAATCTCTAACAGTTCCATGTCGTGCGGTAAAAGTACACACAAAAGCTTTTACACACAAACGCTTTTACACATGATGCTTTTACACAAACACACTTTGACACACAGACGCTTTGACACACAAAAGCCTTTACACACAAACGCTTTTACACACAGACGCTTTTACACACAGACGCTTTTACACACAAAAGCTTTTACACACAGACGGTTTTACACACAGACGCTTTTACACACAAAAGCTTTTACACACAGACGGTTTTACACACAGACGCTTCTACACGCAGATGCGTTTTACACACGCACACACGCTTTCACACACAAACGCTTTTACACACAGCCGCTTTGACCCCCAAACGCTGTTACACACAGACGCTTTTACACGCAGATTCTTTTTACACACGCACACACGCTTTCACACACTAACGCTTTTACACACAGACGCTTTTACACACAGACTCTTTTACACACAGACACTTGTACACACACGCACACACGCTTTCACACACAAACGCTTTTACACACAGACGCGTTGACACACAAACGCTTTTACACACAGACGCTTTTACACACAGACACTTGTACAGAAACAAAAGCGTCCATCGCAATTTTTCCTCAGTTTTTGACGTCCAACGTCCATTTCGTGCGAAAGGGTTACGATTGACCAAGTAAAATCGCATTTTTTCCTCAGTTTTGGACGTCCAACGTCCATTTCGTGCGTAAGGGTTGCGATTGACAACTCAAAGTCGCAATTTTCCCTCAGTTTTTGACGTCCAACGTCCATTTCGTGCGTAAGGGTTGCGATTGACAACTCAAAGTCGCAATTTTCCCTCAGTTTTTGACGTCCAACGTCCATTTCGTGCGAAAGGGTTGCGCGGGACGCTTCAAAGTCGCAATTTTTCCTCAGTTTTTGACGTCCAACGTCCATTTCGTGCGAAAGGGTTGCGCGGGACGCTTCAAAGTCGCAATTTTTCCTCAGTTTTTGACGTCCAACGTCCATTTCGTGCGAAAGGGTTGCGCGGGACGCTTCAAAGTCGCAATTTTTCCTCAGTTTTTGACGTCCAACGTCCATTTCGTGCGAAAGGGTTGCGCGCGACGCTTCAAAATCGCAATTTTACCTAGGTTTTGGACGTCCAACGTCCATTTCGTGCGAAAAGGTTGCGCGGGACGCTTCAAAATCGCAATTTTATCTAGGTTTTGGACGTCCAACGTCCATTTCGTGCGAAAGGGTTGCGTTTCGTGGCGCTCCGGCGGCACCGCCCCCGCCTTAAGAGAGAATAGAAGAAGAGCGAGAGGAGATCTGCAGATGTATGATGTAGATCTGCAGATGTGAGGGTGTGAAGATCTAGATCTGCAGGTGTGCGGATGTGAAGATCTAGATCTGCAGGTGTGAGGGTGTGAAGATCTAGATCTGCAGGTGTGAGGGTGTGAAGATCTAGATCTGCAGATGTGAGGGTGTGAAGATCTAGATCTGCAGATGTGAGGGTGTGAAGATCTAGATCTGCAGATGTGAGGGTGTGAAGATCTAGATCTGCAGGTGTGAAGGTGTGAAGATCTAGATCTGCAGGTGTGAAGGTGTGAAGATCTAGATCTGCCGGTGTGAAGGTGTGAAGATCTAGATCTGCAGGTGTGAAGGTGTGAAGATGTAGATCAGCAGATGTGAGGGTGTGAAGATCTAGATCTGCAGATGTGAGGGTGTGAAGATCTAGATCTGCAGATGTGAGGGTGTGAAGATCTAGATCTGCAGGTGTGAAGTTGTGAAGATCTAGATCTGCAGGTGTGAAGGTGTGAAGATGTAGTATAACGGCTGCTTTTTTACGAAGAACCCTTCGCAGGCGCTCTCGGGAAAAAAAACATTTCCATAAAAAATGCACAAAGTCTTGAAGAAAGCCAGAAGATTCACATTCTTTCAGTGAACCTCGTGAGAACACAAGAGAAAGCAGGGGGGAAAAAAACATGGAAAACCTGTCAGCCATATATAAGCTCAATGACCCAAACAAAGCTCTATACAAGCTCAGAATCTTTAGCCCAAGCAGGCTCTCCTAAAGTTTCAGCTGTTGTTAAGCTCTTTTTCTGTGGACATTGTGCCGCTCTTGGTTTTCAAGGGAACCAAGGCAGGAAAACTTGCTGCTGCTTCTCTCAAGAAAATGTGTTCCCAAGGAACTGCTGCACATGGGTGTAACATTTGGTTAAATTACATGAAATAACCTCAAAGACTTAGCTCCTGCCCTCAAAGGGCACAAGGACACAAATAAAGAAGTAACATGGACACAAGTAAACAGGAAAAGATGTAGACAAGACAACAGAAATACACAAGACAGCACAATAAGCAAAGAAGCACCTCATGCCAACACAAGAAAACAGACAGTGACTTTCTGTGACACTGGCTCGAAAGCCATGGCTGGTGCTACATGGAAGGGTGAAGTGGTAAGGGCTCAGCAAGACAGCAGTCTACCCATTGCCAGCAGATGCAACCGCATTCTGGAGATCCTGAAGCAGAATGGCCTATGCTACAGACAATGCATTGAGCCAAAGATGATTCTGGTGCATGTGAAGAACAGAGGTGGGCAACTAGTGTCTGTGTCTGATGTGCACAGCAAAGGTGCTGTGATGGCTCAGATTGGTTTCTCCATGGCCAAAATTGGAGAATCAATTTGTTTTGAATTGCAATCTGCTATGGCAAACAAAGACCAAGTGATAGAGACCAACAGGTCTTTGGCCCAGCTGTCCCAGAACCAGCTGTGTGAGCCACTTGGTTGTGAAAGGTTTGCCTCAGTGTCCAGCAGCCACTTGGTGACTTTCCTGAGGGCAGTGCAGGCTGGCTGCAAGACTACAGAGCCTGAGATCAGCACTGGTGGCTACCTGTCACTGGACTCAATGTGCCAGAAGAAGGATGACTTGAAGGAGATGGTCATTACTGGATGGGAATGCCAGGTGATTGACAGCCAGGTTGAGTCTGCTTGCCCTGAACTTCCACAATTCCTGGCCCAAGCACTGAACTCTGACCATGCTGTTAAAACAACAGCCAATGAGTTGGAAACTGCTTGCAACATTGCAAGCATCTATGAGTTGCAGGCCACCACCTCCAAGGACCACCTCAAGAAGGCCCAGGAAGCAGCGATGGCTTCTAGACCAGCCTGTGCCAATTACATTGCTGCCATCACTGCCTTTGTGAAGCAGTTCACTGGTGGTGATGCGTTTCCTTTGCTGAAGCTACTCCAGTCCATTGGTCTCTCAGCTGCAGCTAGACTGTTAGCCAGCCATAGCAAGCTCCTCCAAAGCAGCCATCAGAGGCTCCTTACCCAATTAGTTAGTTTGTTCCTTGAACTTGTTGCTTTACCAAAGCCATTTGCCCATACTGAGGCAAACAATATGGTGGTTCTACAGTTTGGGGCCAGGAATTTACTGAATTGCTGGCCTACACTGACTTCAAGTGCCCAACTACCACCTACCCTTGGATTCGGTTGGCAATGGCAGCCTGCCACATGTGTGCTCCCAAGCAATACATTAGAGATGGCATCTCCAGGCTGCTGACCTCTGCAGATTTTTCCAAGCTGAAGCAGAAAGGAATGGCTGTGCAATTGGCAGCTGCTGAGAAGCTTCTGAATGAAGCTTGGGCTTTGTGTGGTCAAAGTTCACTTACCTTGGACCAGCAAGCTCAGCCCATGGGCGGATACTTGACCAGGTTGGCTTTGTTCCTGGTTGGCAAAGGTTCTAAAGGCCCTGAAGGAAAGAATTACAAGCAGTTTGAAGACATCGCAGATCTCTTCACTCAAGAGCTGATGAACATGAAGGCACATGGCTCCATGGACTTGGCAGAGCAGTTGCCATCCAGCAGTGCCAGTGTAGACAAAGCAGTGCAGCCAACTGCTTTGGAGGCAAGGTGTTTGATCAAATTTGCTTTTTACTGGTGTATATAGCAACCCTGTCATCATTTGGCCCTGCAGGCTAATTCAGACCCTGCCCTCATTGCATTGGCGCATTTCAAGAATTTGGAAGTGGGAAAGCACTACACCTTTGCCACAGATCCTCTGAAGGTGTACAAATTCGAAAGCATTGGTGCCACCACAGCTGTGCTTCTACACAAACCATTTTTTGGTGCCTTTGAGAAATTAGAAGTGGAACACAAGGACTTGAAAGGCTTGAGGGCTTGGGAAAAGTCAGTTCCCAGTTTGCAGCCAGCTGCCACCCTGACTGCCTTGCAGCCCAGTGTTTGCTTGATGGCTGAGTTTGGAAGGGCCAAAGCCCAACATTGGCTCTACCAGAAGTACCATGAGCACCTTGGAATGATATTGGTAAAATTTTACCTGCTGTGGTGAGCCCTCTTTGTATGGGGAGACTGATAATTTCTGACACTTCTTGCAGAGCCAGGCTGGGTGACTTCAATGCCGTGGTGTCCACTACTTCCCAGCTCTTTGCCAACTCCAAGTTCAACAAAAACGATTTGGTGTTGCTTCCACTTGGCCAGGTGGTTTTACAGAAAAAGGAAAACATCAACAAGAGTTCTGTTGTGCTTCAGATGGCTGGCTGGAAATTTGAAGAAGTTTTGGTGGTGACACATACCAAGTGCAACTTTGAGAAGAAGAGTGGCCACTGGTGTCCATTCTATTGGTGCAAAGAGGCCGAAGATGACAAGGACAAAGATGATGCTACCTGTGAGAAAGCCACCTTGACCAGAGCGACTGTGAAGCACCATGAGCTGACCATTCCTTGCCTGAAGAACAAGGTGGCCCTGCAGATTGGATCCCCATTGCTGGTTGAGGTTCAAGAGGAAAGCAAGAAGAAGAAGAAATCCAGAGACTGAGGCATTGAAAGCTGTCTTCCCAAGAAAGTGTTTGCTGCCTAAAACAAGCTGTAGGAAGCTTCAGCACCTAAGACTTTACAGAAAGCTCTTGCATTGTTAGCCATCAAAGGCTTTTTTAAATCGCAAGCTATAGAAAGCTTTTATGTGAAAAGCTTCTGCCTTCAAAGCTATACAAAGCTGAAGCCAAAGGTGTTGTCAAAGGAAATGCTTCAGAGGTTTCATGCCTCTTGTTTGGCAGGCATTATTCCTCAAGTGTAGCAGGGTGCTAGCTTAGCCAGCCATGGTGGACATCTCAGAGAAAGTGGTCCTCTCCTACAAAGGTGTTAATAAGGCTGTGGTGCCAGACAACCTAGTGTCTGTTGGTCCTGATGGAAGGAAGTTTCTGAAGATACAGGGCAGCCACCCCCTGGTGTGCAGATTGGTGGCAGCAGACAACCTGGAAGCTTTGAAGACCTGCAAGAACCCTAGCCTTTGCCAGGGAGATGCTTTTGATTCTTTGAGGAAGAAGCAAGAAGAGGCTTTGCACAAAGCCTTGTCTGAGGCAAAGGAGGAGGAAGAGAAGGAGAAGGACTTGTTCAAGGTTGAGAAGCATCCCAAAAAGAAGCTCAAGCTTTCCAGTGGTCCTGACTTTTTGACCTTGAACTTAGATGGCAATGACATTGAGGTCCTCAAGCCCAGCACTTGGAAGGACAAAGATGTTTCTGTTCTGCTGGACTCCAGCATGCTGGCTGTCACTTTTGATTTCTTGTCCACAGATGTGGACACCTGCTTCAAAGATAGCAACAAGAGAAGTTACAGAAAGAAAGGTGGCAAGAAAGATGAAGATGAACTTCACAGCAAGTAAGCACTTCCTTGTCCTGATGCAGAGAGGAAAAACGTATCTTGCTGCTCTTTGCTCAATGCTTGAGCTTCAGAAGCCTTAATGGGCTGGAATTTACCAGCCCTCTGAAAGCTTAGTTGCTCTAGCCCTGTTGCAGGCTCATTCCAATTAGCCACTTAGAGGCTCAAAATAAGTAGCCCTGAGTAAGCTCATTGCATGGCTAGCCCTTGGAAGGCTCATATAATACTTAGCCCTTAGCAGGCTCTTGGATTTGCCCTTGCAAGGCTCATGGACCAATTAGCTTTGATCAGGCTCATTGCATGTACTAGCCCTTGGCAGGCTCACTCTTAAATAATAGCTGTTTGAAAGCTCAATTGTATTGATTAGCCCATAGCAGGCTCAGTCTTTTAAAGAATTCCAGTGTTTTTTTTACTTACCCTCCAGGGGATCAGCTCATTCATATGGGCCCATGGCTGTGTTTGGTTCAAGCTCAAAGTGCTGAGTAAAGGCACTACTGGTGTGACAAGGGGCACCACAGAGGATGAGTTTGACTATGCCTCTTGGGCCAATGAGTTGACAGAAGCTCATGAGGCTCAAGAGGCTGAGAATGAGTGGTACCAGAAGAAGCTGGAGGACCCATTTTGGCCAAAGTGTTTTAAAACCATGAGAGAGATGGGGTTGATCACTACCCTGTGGCAGGATGAGAGTGCTGCGACTGCATCGCGCCTCCACTTCATCATTTTTTTAACTGACCCATGAGAGTGCTGCCTGCATCGCGCCTCCACATCATCATTTTTTTAACTGACCCTAAAAATATGTGGGATTTGTTTTTAATATACATTCTTCCATGGTGAGCCATCCTTAGGAAGCACCAGATGATGTGCCAACTTTGGCTGCTCCAGTGGTACCTGTGGTTGAAGGTGTGCCCACTGGGCCTGTGACGACTGTGGGTGGACAGCAGTATGAGGAGGTGCACTTGGAGAAGGCTGACTTTAAGGTGCTAGAGTCCAAGCCTAAAGCCAAACTACCACAACCATCTGCTGGACTTAAGGGTGCTATGAGGCCTCCTGAGCCTAAAAATCCTCCCTCCAAGAGGCAGAAGGTGGAGATTGACACGAAGCAGCTCTTCTTGAGGCATGGAGCGGTGAAGCCCAAGGTGGAGGAGGAGGAAGAGGATGTGCCACTGAGCAGTGACCAGATTGCCAACAGAATCCTTGCTGCTCTTGTTCCTTGGCTGTGCTTTTTTTTTGGGGGGGGTGTTGATACAACAAGGAAACTTGAATCATGTGTTCCCTTGGACTTTCTGAGGCTGAGCATCAGAAGGGTGGAGATGGGCATCCTAAACATGGTGGTTCTCTGGCTGCTGCAGTGGCTGCCAGTGCTGCACCAGCTCCTGCAGATGTTGGACCTGCACATGCACCAGCTTCTTGGCTTTTTACTTCAACTTTGACTAGTCTGTGGGGATAGAGGCTTGTTTTTAAGCAATGCAGTTGGAGGCTCCATGGCATGGAGTACCTGCTCCAGCTGGACATGCTGGATATGGAGTCCCTCAAGGACATGCTGGACAAGGAGTACCTGCAAACCTGACTGCACAAACCGGAATTGTGCACAATCAGGATGGCTTCCAGTGGCAAGATGTGCGTGGACAGTGGCACACCTATCGCTATGCACCTTGATTCCACTTCATTGATTTTTTGGTGGTGTTTTTGTTTTTTTTTTGCCCTGATTCCAGCATGTGAGGCTGAGAAGCGCAAGACTGGGTTCCAAAACAAATTGGTTACCCTTGTTGCTCTCTATGCTTCAGGGGAGTTACGCCGGTGTGAGCAAGAGATGGTGAGATTGCAGCAGTTCTACCCCATCCAAGACCAGCTGTTCCAACTTTTGAGTCTCCACCAATTGGTGGGCTTGACAGCGTTTCACCTGTTAGGATATTTGCCTTGACCCAAGCAATCCTGATGACAGTGAAGAGGTGGGAAAAAATAAATGGCTCTCAGCCCTTGAAGGCTCAAAGGTTTTAGCTTCAACATGCCCTTGAAGGCTCACATATCCTAGCCCTTGGAGGCTCACATAGATTAGCCCTTGAAGGCTCATATATTAGTGGCTTTTGAAGGCTCACATACTATTAGCCCTTGAAGGCTCACACTAGTAGCCTTAAAAAGGCTCATATTAAATCAGCTATGGAAGGCTCCCAGCTATTAGCCTTAGAAGGCTCACATATGCTAGCCTTTGAATGTTTACAGTATATATGTTTTCAAAAGTTTAAACACTATAAATAAAAAATAAATATTCATTAACTATTTTTTACTAATATTGATTAAACCTTAAAAACAACCCAATGACTAAATTGAAAATTATAGTCTTCAGAAATTTCAATCTAGTGGCTAGATTGAAACTTTAGTTGTGAGTAATTTCAATCTAGTGGCTAGATTGAAAAACTAGTTGTGGGTAATTTCAATCTAGTGGCTAGATTGAAAATCTAGTTGTAAGTAATTTCAATCTAGTGGCTAGATTGAAAATCTAGTTTTGGGTAATTTCAACCTAGGTGCTAGATTAAACATTTTAATCTTTAGATGTTGCAATACAAATATTTTTAGAACAAAACTTTCAAAAAGGATTTAAAGTTAAGAATAATTTATGAATTATTTTAATTATTTTCAATAAGTGTTAATGATTGGTTTAATTAAATAATTTATAGAAAGTTTATGAATAAGAAAAATCACCTTAATACAAATTATTAATTTCAAATTCTAATTTTACTTTATTGATTCTAAAATTATGTTTAACAACTATATCTAATTTAAATAGTAATTAATTGCATATTCTAGATGCTCATTGTTCTTTAAGTAAAATGCAAACTACACATATATTATATCTAAAGATTTTTGATATTTTCCAACTGGGAAAATATTGTATGTTCTGGCAGCTGTTGTTGGGATCAAGTTGCTGAGTGCTTCATTGCCTGGAAGCCATGTGGAGTTCTGCTGCAAATGATTACATCACTGATGTGCGCACTGAGAATGGATGGACCTGTGTGCTGTGGGATTCTGGCTGGAAGACTTGGCTTCTTGATTGCATTCTGTTGGGGGTGAATCAAGTTGCCCTGCTGGTAATTTTCTGTTATAGCATCTCAGGATGAACTTCCTTGAGCACGACTTTCGTGTCCTGAAGTCTGAGTGGGTTGAGAGAGGAGGAGTGTGGTACCGTGTTGCCACATACAGATGTGGCTGGCAATTCTGGTTCCTTGGCCCAAAAAAGTTTGGCTTGTGGATTGTCTTTAGTTGTGAGCTGCTAGACTTCTAGTTTACTCTGCTGTCTCTCCATTAGCCAAGGTTGAGAAAGAGAAAGCTGGAGCAGCTACTGTGGGAACGCATTGGCCCAATAGCTTGGATAATGTTCAAGCCATTCTGAGTGTATAGACAAGACACCCAACTGGCTGCAGAACAACAAAAACAAAAAACATTTACATCAGCTATTCAAGACTCTGGTAGCTGTTTAAAGCTTGGATAGCCATCTCAGGCTCAATAAGTCATTTGTGAATTTGTGATGCTGTAAATGCATCAGACCAGATTAGCCATCACAGGCTCAAATAACTTTGAGCCTTTTTGTTGGTCATCTCAGGCCAGAACAGCCAGAAGGCACACTAAATGGCTAAAGTTTGACAGCCCATCAAAGGAAGTTAGGATTACCAGGGAAACTCAGAGACCAATGGTTTTGCCTTTTTAATGGCATTGTCAGGTGTCTTGGTACAGAACTGGTTGGCACACTGCACATTAGCATTGTTTAGCTTTGCCCATTAGTCTAATATGTTTCACCCATTGAGGGCTGCACATACATTTCAAGTTCAGCCTTTAATGCAGAAATTTTGGGTACTTGATATGTACATAGTTTCATGCCTGTACCTTAAACTTGTGCCATGAACATTGCCACTGAAAAAAATGTTTGTTGCTGCTTTTCATTCTAGCCAACTGAGGCTCGTTTACATGGCTATGAAAGGCCCATTTTGTTAGCTAACAGAAGCTCCCAGTCCTGATTGCCTGAGCACACCACAGGCTGTCTGTGGCATTGTCTTTTGTGTGTGCCCATACTGATGACCAAAGGGAAATCGTCTTATTGTTGCAGCTGCCACTCTCACCAGCTTCTGTGCCCGCCTACTTGTGTTTCACTCCTGCCAGCAATGCCTGGCCAATGGCAGCTTGAAGACTTGAAGTCCGAGGTCACCTCAATGGTGCAACTTCTTGGAAGAAGAGGGGAGCATTGTAGTAACATGGCCACTTCCTTGATGAAGCAGCTGGAGCAGAAGATGAAGGCTTCCAACCTTACTACTTCTGAAGTCTTGCAGCTGTCCCAGCACTTGGAAGAGTCTGGCTTGCCTGAAGGGTGCAGAGATGATTTGCTTGCCCAATGTGACCAGCTGGCCATGCAAGGCTCACACCAGTCTGCTGTGAAGTTGTCCCAACAGCAGCAGTCCTGTGACAACTTGACCAATTACCTCACTGCTGGTGATTGGAAGGCTCTCAAGCAGCTGCCCTTTTGGCAAAGTGCCAACACTTTGATTGTAAGATTGAAGAAGATTGGATTACAGAGTTTGAGTGAAAGTCTGAAAAAAAGATGCTTGGGTGTTTTGGTGGTCATTGAAATGGAGAAAGGCAAGCCTTTCCCTGCTTACAGAGACATTTATAACCTAGCTCATCAATTCTCAGCTGCTTTCGCTGCTTGTACCCACACGGCAACACCTGGTGTGCCCAGTCTCCTCACCTACCCAATGGAGCCTTCCTTGGTCAGTCAGACCTTTGTGGCTACAGCTTATGATCCTGCAGACCCTCCTGTTGCAAAGCACTTGGATGATTTAAATTTCTTGGTGCTCCACCATTTGCCAGTGAGGAAAACAAGCAAGGAAGTGCTGAGAGAAGACAGCAGTGACATTTTCTCCAATGCCCATATGGTCCTTTGAAGAAAGAATTGGAATTCCAAGCTTTGGATGGCTCAATGAAAAAAATCCCTGCCTTGAACTTGAAGAGTTATTTGGCTGCTCTCTTCTCAGAATCAATGTGTTTCAGACAACTTCTTTGGAGAACATCTTCATGTTGTCCATCCTCCTTCCATAGCCCTTGGGGGCTCATCTTGTATACAGATGAAATTACTCCAGGTAATGTTTTGTCTGCAAGAACTTCAAGGAAGTGTTGGGCAATATATGCTTCTGTTTTGCAGTTCAGCCTTGAAGACCTATCCCAGGAGCTTGCTTGGTTTCCACTAATGCACCTCAGGTCTTCTGAAGTGGATAAGCTGCAAGGTGGAATCTCCCAAGTGCTTGCAGCAGTGATTAAATCAATTTTTCTGGATGGCATTTGTGACCCCAGGCTGGGTCTCTTATTGCCTTGGGAACCTTCTTTGAAGGTTTATTTGGATTTGAAAGTTATTTTGCAAGATGGTGGGAGCCACAAGTTCTGTTGGAGTTACAAAGGGGATGCAGGCTTGAAACCATGTTTGTTGCGCAACTTGATTGCTGACAAAGCTTCAGCAAAAAATGATGAAGATGAGGTTCACTTTTCCAGCCACCTGGCATACTCAGACTTGAGGATTTTTTCTTCTGGTGAGATCTTGGAATCTTTTGACAGGTTGGCAATGAAACACCGTGAGCTCAGCAAACAAGATTTCTTGCTTTGGCAAAAAGCTGTTGGAAAAACGTATCAGCCTCTGATTTTGCCTTGGGACAAAGAAATTAGAAAGGCAGCTTTGTTACAACCAGCTGAGCAGTTTGCCCATGACTGGATGCATGGCATGTGTTCAAATGGAACCTTCAGTGTGGCTGCCTATGAGCTTTTTGGTGCCTTGCCAGCTTCTGCTTGGGAAGATTTTGGTACATATTTGACCAAGTGGCACTTGCCAATCCATTGGTCCATGGCCCACTTGTCTCAGCTGTTTGATGCCAAGAAGATCAAGAAGTATAAGCAGAACAAGAGAGTGCAACTACAAGCATCAGAAGTACTTTGCCTCTTGCCAATTCTGGCTTTCTGGTGCAAGAAAATATTACTTCCTACTGGGCAATACAATGATCACTGCAGGGGTTTCTTAGCTATTGCAGAAGCAATCTTCATATTGTCTGAAGGACAAATGTGGGGGCTTGCTTCCAAAGAACTTTTATTGGAAGTTGTGGAACAAGGTCTGGCCTTGGCAGCTGCTTGCAAGTGGCATATGATCCCTAAATTTCATTGGCCTCTACACATGGCAGGCCAGCTAGAGAGATGGGGCAAGTTGCCCAGCTGCTTCACTTGTGAGAGAAAGAACAAGATTGTGAAGAAATATGCTACTGCCATTCAGAACACTGTGGCTTTTGAACAATCCCTTTTTCAAGAGATTGTGGCTGAGGAGCTAGCCAAGTTGAGGAGCAGAGATTTGTTTGTTGTGGGGCCACACCTGGTGGATCCACATGTGGCACCAAAGAAGATTGCAGCAATGCTGGCTTTGGACTTACAATGCTCAGCTGAGCACATTCTGACAAGCAAGGAAGCAAAGCTTGTACATGGGAAATGTTCCAGAGGTGACTTGGTGCTTGTGGAAAGTCCTGGCAACCAGCCACAAGCTGCAGAAGTTTGGATGTTTTGCCAGGTTCAAAGCTTTTCCTCTGCTTGGGCTCTGGTGCAAAGACTTGAACTGGTGGATGTGGATGCTTCTACAGATTCTGCCACTTGGACATCTTCTTCTACCAGGCAATTCATAGACATCCAGCAAATCATGAGCCCTTTGGTTTACACAATTTTGTCTGACCAAAAAATCCGCACATTGCTCCCTTGGTATTATTGCCACATGAACAAAAAGTAGGCCTGTCACATGGCTCAAAGAAAGTCATTTTTTGGATAGTGAACATCCAACCTTGAAGGTGGGTCTTTGAATCCAAAATGTGTGCTGTTGCCAAGCCAGCTGGAAAAGGCTCACATTCTAAGGTAGCTCTAACAAGCTCATGGCCTAGCCCTATAGAAGCTCCTGCTCTAGCTCTAAGAGGCTCATGTTGTAAGGCAGCTCTGAGGGTTTTATGCTATAGCTCTAAGAGGCTTGGCAAGCAAAACATAATGCTGTATACATAGCTCTTGGAGGCTCATGCTCTGTCTTGGGCATAAAGCTCTCAAAGGCTTTGATTCTGTGTGCTGGCTCTAAAATGGAAGAAAGTGCTTGCATGTTTGCTTCTAAAGCCAAGATAGTTCATTATGACATCAACATTGTCAAACTTCCTTTTTTGCTTTTTTTTGTATTTTTAAAAATTAGAAAAACATTTTCATTTTTCTTCAATATATACAATTATGTATTCATTTTTTGGCTTGTATTCCGAATTCTTTAGCTAATAGCTACATTCTATATAACTTTTGGGCAAATTCTGGAGCTAAGTGTTTAGCTAAGTACTTAGCTAAGGTGTTTTGCTAAGTAAGTTAACCCTTTAGCTAGCATTAGCTAATTATGTTAATTCTGAAACTAATTATGTTAAGCCATGCTAAGTATCTAGCAACCCCCAGATCATCCAAGTACTGAACTGTCAGTTCCACGGCGGGGCCGATCCGACCATGATCCGCCCCTAAAACGAACGTGTTCCGCACCCGCCCGCCGGACAAGCTTCCCCATCCATCTTCCGCGACACGTTTTGTCCTGCAAAACACAGCATTTTGTGCAGCCAGTATCTCTCAAAAACGCATTTTGTGCGAGACTTTCCTCAAAAAGTGAAAGAGCTGAAGATGTGGAAGCGAAGCTTTCTTGCGAGACCTCCCTCAAAAATCTGAGAGTGGGAGATGTGAAAACGAAGCTTTCGTGCCAGGACATCCATTGCTCTTGTGAAATTCATTGCTCTTGTGATAGCCATTGCTTTGGGACATCCATTGCTATTGCTTTGTGACATTCATTGCTCTGTCTCTGTGACATCCATTGCTCCTGCTCTGTGACAACCATTGCTCTTGTGACATCCATTGCTGTGTGACATCCGCTGCTCTTGTGACATCCATTGCTTTGTGACATCCATTGCTCTATGACATCCATTGCTTTGTGACATTTGTAACATGCAATGCTTTGTGACATGCAATGCTTTGTGACATCCATTGCCGTGTGACATCCATTGCTTTGTGACATCCATTGATTTATGACATCCATTGCTCTGTGGCAGCCGTTGCACATCCATTGCCATCCATAACACGAAAGTTAGACCTTCAAACTTCCTTGAAAACTACATTACTTCGTTGGCCGTTCCTGGTTTTGGAAGTTACAAGTAGTTAGCGGTCTTATGGAACTTACAAATAGTTTAGTTACAAGTTAACTTAGAGAACTTAGAGAACTTAGAAATATGGTAAAAACTTGAATTTTTGTGGAATTTGTATGAACTTGCAAGTTACTTGTAAGTTTTTGTAAGTTTTTCTAAGTTTTTGGGATTTTGTTTTTTTTAAATTGTGATCGTTTTGACATTTTTACAGAAACTTGTTAAAACGAAAAAGGGTCAATAAAAGCATTAGCAGACCAATGGCGCCGCTTTCTTTTTGCGGATCATGAGGTCCGCATTTCAAATCACTGCTCAAGAGACAACAAGGCTGCGAACTTTCTTTATTTTCTTTTTAGTGCAAGCACAAGCATTCATTTCTGAACAGGATTTTTTGTTTTGAAAAAAACCAGCGTGTCAAGGTGTGCTTGTTTTTTTTTTGGGGGGGGGGCTTCTGGTGGTAAACAAATAGTCAGCACCTTGTTGAAATCACAAACGCAGATTACCAACGTGTAGATTGAATAGGGTTGATTTGAATTTTATGTTCTTCATTCCGCTCAGTTTTTTGGAGACATCTGAAAATCAAGAAACTCAAACAGTCAACATTTGTGTGGCAAAGCAAAGAGACTTGATAACACCTGTAATGGTTGTTGGTTTCATTTTTAAAATCATGAATTGATTCTTCTGAACTGTATCGTTGCGTGTTTTGCATCTTTATGCACTCTGAAGTGATTGAATGACTTTTTGTGCGCCTTAACATACATGAATGTATCTTAATGTATCTTTATATCTTTTGAAACCGGCTCAAAAGATACAAAAAGATACATGTATCTTTTTGTATCTTTTGACTTTCCAAGATACATGTATCTTTTTGTATCTTTTTGTATCTTTGGAACCGATTTCAAAAGATACAAAAAGATACATAGAGATACATAAAGATACAAAAAGATATATAAAGATACAATAAGAACTTTTAAGGTATAACGGTCTATGTAAAGATACCACAAAATACATATAGATACAAAAAGATACGTTAAGGTCAGTTGAAAATCATGAGAGATATATCTAGGTGCATTAAGAAACAAACCATAGATCTCAAAATTGCAGCGTAGGCTGCTCCATCGGAGAAATCCAAAGCGGCAAGCTGTGTTTCCAAGGAACTCAGCAAGAGGTCAAACTGCTGCTTCCTCAAGTCATGGAAGTTGCCCTCGTTCTCACATTGCTGCAAATAAACAGCCAAAGCTTCTAAACGAGGCTTCACATTCGAAGCCATGCCAGTGGCCTGCACCTTCCTGGGCCAACATATAAAAAGAAAACAAACGCTTGAACACAGCAACAGCGGCACCAGCCGCCTGTCACAGGATTTTAAGCGACCTAGAAAGCCGCTGCACACAACAAAATGTCTACCGTGCAAGCAGCCCAGTGAGCCGAATACGTATACGATTTATACGACCTTTAAAAAACGTATAAGCGGCCCACTCAGCCGCCGACGACAAAAAACATCGTAAAGCTTGTTTTCCAAGAAGACACAAAAAAAACAATGGTTGCCGCTAAGTTTTTCTAAGTTTTCTAAGTTTTTGAACTTCCAGTTTTTTCGAAACAGCAACGCGCGCGCCAAAAACTTAGAAAACTTATAAGTACATACAGATTACGCAAGTAACTTTTAAGTATCTGCAAACTCTCTAAGCAGAACTTACGACTTGTCGAACTTAGAAGACATACAACATCTTACGGAAGGGTTGCAGGAGGGTTACAACCTACCTACAGTTAACTTACAAGTACATACCAGTAGTACCCGCACGAGGCGGGGCGGAAGTTGCCTTAAAGATATATATGAGACCTTTCTCATCTATAGAACTTGCATGCGCCGTGCGCCAGCCAAGCCCGTGCGTGCGTGCACTCTGCGAAAGTGGTGTCCTGTTTCACATGTCACATTTGAAGCTCCACTTCGCACTTCACGCTTCACACTCCACACTTCACACTCCACACTCCACACTCCACACTCCACACTTCACACTGCACGCTTCCCACTGCACACTCCACACTTCACACTTCACACTTCACACTCCACACTTCACATTTCACAGTCCACACTTCACACTTCACACTCCACACTTCACACTT